>OMLM01020319.1:7483-19102 GCA_900302695.1 Helostoma temminkii | reverse complement strand
TGAGAGGGTGGACCCGAGTTATATGTTTACCTGCCAGTGGTGCTTTTCTGTAGTGTTGCCATAGCAACAGTGGTTCGCTGTATTTCTGTGTGTGTGTGTGTGTGTGTGTGTGTGTGTGTGTGTGTGACAAGGGATGTAATTCTGCCTGTCACCAGTGTACCCTGAAGCTGGCTTCCCAGCTGCTGGTTGCCATGAGACCAGACAGACAAATCCTCTGCTTCAATGACAAATCTTTTTCTCTTGATGCTCAAATCACTGAATGCACAGAAAACATTTTGTGCTGAGAAATGTGTCAAGAGAAATGGCAGCGGATGGGCTCACACGTTAACTGTAAAATTACTGCAGCAGACATCATCTTAAGGAGAAAAATAATATGCATATTTTTTCTATTACTGCTATAGTAGGTTACTATGGTGTTTCCTGTAAATGCTATCGGAACAAAATGCACAAGAAGGCAATTTGTGAAAATGTGCCATTTAACTAGATAGCAAATAATTTAACAGGGATATCTTCAGTTTACATTGAAATATACTCAATAATGTTTCCACACATGTTCACATTTTTAAGGGCAGGCAAAAAGGTAACATTGTACTCTGTATGTATTTTTGTTACAGAGGGTTCCTGAGATGACAGAAGTAGAGCCAGTGTTGGACTTTGCCTCCTCAGGGCGTTCGGGGAGGCGGAATGCCCTCCCTGACATTCTGGGCTCTCCAGCGGGCATAAACGCTGGCGAACTGCCTCTCAAGCTGGCTGAGCTGTCCCTCAAAGGTGAAGTACACTAGTTTTAGTATTTTTATTATTAAGATATTTACTGTAGCACCAGCTAATCTGAAACGGTAAACAGTTTGTGGATTGAGTCTGCAGTGCAAATTCATATACAGTTCACAACCAATCAGTCTTTTCACAGGTTCAAAATCTTGATTGGCAGTAGTAGGAAGTTTGCAGTTTGTTTATCTGCAGTCCTAGGTCTTCTGCTTTCAGTTTTTGCATACAGACTACTGCCACCTGCTGGTATGGAGAGTCATTTCCTCTCACATAGGCATAGAACAAAGCCTTGCTAGTTGGTCTAGTAGTCTCTGTCATGTGCCACTTTTGGGCCCTGACTAAAGCAGTATGAGAGAGGCAATAGTCGGACTTTGGTATTGATCAACAACAGCTATGGGCAGTCTGAGTTTTACTTTTTGCCCTTGATTGCCCTAACTGCAACATATTTCATATTTTGTTTTTTTGTATTTGTCCGCAGATGGTCCAGGAGGGGCTCAGTCACCCACGGCAGAGGAGCCTCCAGCTCCGCCGGAGAGCTCAGAGGGGAGCGAGGGATCATAGGGACTCGTTTATTTACCTCCCTGGAGACCTGCAGAGATAACCTGAGAGGCAGAACCAGAAGCGAGAAAGAGGGCGACCTGTGGGACAAAGGGTGATGATCTGTGGAGAGTCAGTCTCTTAGCGGAGCAGCTGAGCCACACAGGGAGAACGGCGGAGCGACTCCCCAAGGACTGGAGTCTGGGGCTTAGGACTGTTTCACACTCAGCACTATCTGAAGAGTCAGAAGTCACTTAGTTCTGAACCAGTGAGCGTGTGTGAGTTATACACTCGCTGCAGACGCTACACAAAGAAACAAAGGGACCACCACATATTGTATACTGTACACTACTATTTTTATATGATTTATTTGAAACTAAAGAAAAACAGGAACTCTTATGTCAAACTATATGTACAACTTGCATTTCCTGCTGATTTTCTTTTACAGTGGTGTGTTATTTTCCATTAATAATTGTAGGAGGAGGTTGATAGTCTGCTGTGGCTCTGAGCTTTTTAGGATGCGAGATGGTACATCTGACGTAAGAAAACAATAGATTTACGAAAACCTTGTGTTGTCTTGCTCACGTGCTTTTACACTAAATGTGTTGATCTACTGTATGCTTTCAACTATCAGGCTGTTGTAGAGTACTGTATATCTACGTTGTAAATGTACAGTTTTTACTCCTCATCACCAGACTGTTTTTATCCTAGCAACTACCATCAGGAATTTAATGCATTTCTTAGGTGTCCATGTGGTGCAAGATGCTAATGTGGAAGAGCTGTCCATATCTTGAGACATTCCTTTAGAGAATAGTGTCCCACTGCCGACGACATACACGCTGCTTCACTCTAAAACTGAGATTTCCTTTTAAGAAAATTTTCCAAACCTCTGAAAATGTGCCTAGTGGCAGTTTACAACTGAAAATGTGTGTTAATGTTCTTTCTCTGTGAAGTATTGTGATCCTTTGGCTACTGATATTTCCTCACTTTTAATAAGAGGATTCATAACACATCTTTATTGGTTGACCTGTAAATGAAAAAAAAACTTTTGTAATATTCTGCAAACCTACATTTGCAGATCCCCTACCCCTGTCGGGAGAAATGTTCAGTTTTGTGTAAATTGTAACAGGGCTTTTTTTTTGGGTGGGGGGTGAAGTTCCTTTGGTGTACACGTGCTTCTTAGAACAGCATATGCACACTGCCTGGGCACTGGAGCAAGCATCAAGCAACACCACCGCCACAATGTGTTTTGAGTGCCGAAAATGGAAGCTCACTCGCCTTCTGCCTCTCCACATGGAGAAAAGCCTGTTCACACTCATCAACACATAAGTGGAGCTGTGAATAGGGCGCAAGACGGAGAGCGAGAAACACAGCGAGAGTCCAGTTTATCAGATATCCACTCACTGCTACTGAATTTATACTGTGTTGTAGTATGATCCATGTGTGTCGAACATGCTACTTGTTTGATGACCAGACTTTACTCATATACTGTACCCACAATGAAATTATGTAATTATTGTCTCTATTTGCTGGTGTTGCTGGTGGTGGTGTCTTTACATGGATGTGTTTCACACATGCAACAAGGACAGCCTCTGGTTTTAATGTACACAACCTAAGCTGATGTGAAAATGTTCATGCTATGTCTGAAGCTGTACGATGAACACTTTATGGGGGCTGATGGATCACAGGTGTTTTTATAGTGTACTGATCTCTAAGTGGTGCATATATTTTACATAGCTGGATTGAATCCCTTAGTTGATTCTATCTGCTGGTGAAAATTGCCATATTAAACCCACAAGCTTTACATATACAGCTGTGTTTTAAATTGTGTCATTTCTATCTACAATGTCAGTAATGGTGCTTGGATTTTACATTTTGGTATATTTCATATTGGAAATAAGGATACATCTTAAATAGTTGTGTAATGTAAATTAGTATCCGTGTTAGCCATGCTAGCTACTAGAGTATGGTGGTCGAGTTACCATGATATTTTGTGCAGATTTCAGTATTACCCATAGGCAGGGATGAAGTACATAAACTTGAAGCTACAGTGTGTAACTTAAACCTGACACAGAGTTAGCTAGCTGTTGCTAGCTTGATTCCCGATGGTTGTATATTACAGACATCCCCAGAATGTGTGGCTGAAATTTTGAGCTCCGGGCCTGTCCCTAGAACAACTGGTTTTGAGCTGCGCTCCTTCCTCTCCTTCTATTTGCTGACATGTGCCTCCCATGTAGCGATACCCCAAGTGGGGTTACAGTGAAATGTCATAAGGACGGGGTACAAATTCCATCTACAAGCTGCCAAGAATACACCTAAAACACAGCATATGGATGTAATACTGCTTTAAGTGCAACACAACAGCTTTTCCTTGACCAAACCACATATGTAGCAGAACAGCCATGACAGCAGAGTAAACTTACAATTTTAACAGAATCCAACCCAATAAACCCGTTCATGTTTGAAAGTTTCACACTATGTCTCCAGAACATCCTGAATGTGAAACTAGCTGAAAATTTTTCCTGCTTGAGAGTATGAGATAAAGTAGCAGACAGAGTGAGACCACTGAAGGGATGACAAACAATGGTGGACAGCTAGTCTTCAGCAGAGGCTGTGGTGGAGATGGAGAGACTATATGACACACTTGAAAGGACGACATTACGAGCAGCAACTTCTGAATGGATCAGTCACTGGTTTATACAGAACAGGAAAATGCAAAAAAAGGGAATGACTGTACTTCTACCTTAAGTGGCATGTGTCTACATACACTTTAAAGTCATAAATGTACCAAAATGACCACAAAGTGGATTTTGTATAATATGGAAATAAATAAGAATACTGCAAAATGTACTAATCAAGAAAAGCTTTCTGAAACTAAAACTTTTAGATGGTTCAAACTGACAAGCCTCAAAAACAGGTTTACAAGCAGGTTTGACTGCTTTCCACACTAAGATATGTTTTAGACCATATTTCCACTAAAAAAATATTCAAAACATACATACTATAGCTTTAAATGCTTTGAACGTGATGTTATTGATAACATGAATGTACAGGTCTAGTCCAGATTTATCCCGCGTGTGCATTATAAATAATGTTTCTGCAACAATGCACACATTATTTCAATAACGAAAAAGAAATGTGCTAAATAAGCCAAGAAATGTCTTCTACATAAGGTGCTTCTCTGTGTGGGTTTTCTGCAGGCACCCAGGCTTCCTCCCACAGTCCAAAGACATGAGGTTAAGTTAATTGGTGACTCTAAACTGCCCTTAGGTGTGAATAGTTGTCTGTTTCTATATGTCAGCCCTATGATAAACTGGCAGCCTGTCCAGACAACTGGGATTGGCTCCAGCACCCCAGCACTTAAAATTAAAAAAATTCTAAATAATTCTACTTAAATACAATACTTGACTAAATGTACTTACTTTGCACTGCTGATGTACTATACTATTTTTTAAAACTGTCCACTGTGGGTGCATAGGAGTGCAGTGCTAAGTTTAGTACTCTTTAATTCTGTTTGAATTCAATATTTGTAGAAAAAGCTACACATTCTATGATGATAACAACGGTTTTGATCTTGTTTTTTGTAATGCTTCCTGTCCAAGTTGTATCCAACCTCTCACCCAGTGACAGCTGGGATCAGCTCCAGCACCCCCTTGAACCTTAACAGGATAAGCAGTATAAGGATCAATGGATAAATGGATTTATAGAGGACTGTTAACACCTCTGTTAGCTTTAGTGACACTTCTTCTCAAGCATAACCTAAAATGTTAATGTATAAAATGTCATATTCCCTTCTGATTTATTTCTTTTTACAGCTAGTATTTATGATCCTATATATACTAAACCCTGTAATGCAATTTGTATCATATTGGATACACACAAATGTTTTGATCACTAAATTACCATAAACCTTATTTGCATCAAATATAATAAACCAAAAATCTCACATGTAGAAATAATTTTAAAAAATTGTTTTTATTTTTTTGGAAAAGGGTCCAGGACACACTCCAATTAAAAAAAGGATGTTTTGTCTATTATTTGTTGGGCTGGGCTTCACAGGGTTAAGAAAGGTTGACATTTATTCTGATATTCATGCTATGAAACTGACATTACATTCAGCAGTTTTAAAGTGCATTGAGTATAATAGTATTATAAGTATTAATGAGTATAATCAACATTGATTCTAGATTCAAGTGCAAAATGAACTTTTTATACCTGAATCTGTATACATATATGCATATGCAATATAATAACATTATTATGCTTCCTCTTTTCTTCTGCAAACATGCTGTCATTACAGATTGATCACACAGAGTTTAGCAGCTACTGTACAGTAAATCAGCACATATGATGTATGTCATGCTAAACGCTGCAGCTCTGTTCCATGTGATTACAGTTACTGTCTTAGATGAAAGCCACTTGACATGACACCAGTCAGTTTTTACATGTTCTGAGGTGCGAAGTAAGAGCATATGAAGAGCACCTGAAGGCAACACAAGGTGAGCACTATTCCTTCCAGACTTGCCCTGTTTGTATGCTGGTGTTACATAATGCAGCAGTTCCTTTAGGTGAGCAGCAGATGGAGACATTCACTAAATTATCATTCACTCCACATCATGTTTCTACACCTACTGGGAGGATGTCTTTGTTGTGTCTCGTACAAAGAAACCATCTTAATTTCAATTTATACGATAATATTTACACAAATACTCACAAATACTGAAATATATAATTATGGTAACTAAAAAAACATGCGGTGAGGGTTTGGTTTTACGTTCCCGCTCACATCTTTCAGCTTTAAACCCAGTCTAGAGTTTGACTTGAACACACCCTGTGTTGCTGATGCTCGTACAACAGCAGGGAGAGATTTGATGAAAACTTACACCGATTACTTTTAGTTTAATCACATCAAATGCTACTGTTAACCTGTGGAGGTGGATAATGAAGGGCGTATGTGTGTCTGGAAGCCACGGAGTGGCTGCTTGTGTGGCAACATCCCAGCATCCCTGCTGACAACCAGGACATGAATCCATACACACATACACCCAAGGGCTCTTTGTCTCCCTGCAGACACAACAAGACTAAAGCTCTTATAATGTGTTACTGTGGCTAACTGTTAGATGTTGTTAGCCATGCATTATGTAACAGGAACATTATTTATTAAATCCATAACAATAGCTCTTCTACACAAGAAACGTTTATGTATTAATTTCAGCCATTTATGCAAACAGTCCAAAACGTGTCATCCATGTTTTTGCTAAAATATCCCAGTCTCCACCTCCAGTCTGAAGCAGCTCCCTCACCCAGACTGCTGCTACGTAACTTGTTGCTAGGGTAACCTAGCCTTGAGAGAAGCTTGGATCTTATTGCATTGTATGCAATTACTCTTTTTTTTTTTTCGTAGTGCATGATGGAGGGTGAAGAATTCATGTGAAGGCTTTGGCTTTAACGAGGAAGGAAGGCATGTGCATAATGTCAGCTGGGTGTTGCAAGGTGTGTTGGCTTGAATTAGCTTATTAGTTAATCATTATCACAAAAGCTTTGAATACAGTGAATTACTGTGTATAAAACTAACCTTAAGCTGTTAATGTGAAAAACTGTATCCACATTTACTTTAAATGTAAAATAGCAGGACAGTGTTTCTGATTCCACAGAGGAAAGCTCTGTTTTCGTACATAATTGAATAGAATGTTATAAGCGGTTAGCTATTGGCTTTCCTTAGGGAAATAGTCATGTAATTGCCTCACAGAGATGCACTGTGCTTCCTCCCACAAATAGGTTAGAGTCAAATACTGTGTTAGCAGTCGAAGCTAAGTGAATGAAGAGCAGCAGCCTTCAGGTATTCTCTCCTTTTCTATCTGCGTCTCTCTCTGTCTCTCTCTCCCCGGTGGACAAGCCAAAAGAGATTTAGCTGCTGTGAAAGGGACAGTGACTGTTAGAGAGAGTTATAAAGAAAGAAAAACAGAGTGGCTGATAAGAGTGGCCATGCAGACGTGGGTCACAGAGAGGATGCCAGGCAGGCAGGCATGCAGCCCAGCGAATGGAAAAGCCTTCACGTGGAAGTCAACATGCCATTTCCGACAAACGGTGCCTCAAGAGGAAAAAGAAAAGACGAGAAGAAAAGATGCAAGACATGAGAGAGACAGAGAAGGGGTGGGGGAGTAGAAACATAGCACAGCAAGAGTAAGCAGTTTGTAAGGAGCTGCAGGAGCACCAATTTATTAGATACCTGAGCTACTTTTACTATATCATTATTTACTACCAAAATATACACACTCTATTACACAGGGAGGAAATTATACAACAGTCCATCCATCACACTAACTGCTTTTCCTGTTCAGGGTATTAGTGGCGCTGGAGTCAATCCCAGCTGTCATTGGGCAAGAGGCAGTGTACACCCTGGACAGGACGACAGTCTGTCACACAACAATTCACACTTACACATATTGTCAATTTAGATTCACCAGTTAACCTAACTGAAAGTCTGGACTGTGGGCGGAAGCCCTGAAGAATATGATGAATTCAAACACAGGTCCTTCTAGCTGTGAGGTGACAGTACTAACCACTATACCACCTTACAATTCTTCAATACATCAATTCTGTGCATAAACACTGCCATGTTCTTTAGAAGCAAGCTCATGTTAGATAGACCAAAGTGAAATAAGTAGACTTCAGAACCTGACTGTTATCAGTAAAAGGCGAGACAGTCAGCATGTGTGATGGTATGGGGGTACGTCAGTGTCACTCCATGGGTGAGTTGCATATGTGTGAGTGAGACATCAACACAAGAATATATTGGGATTTTACATATGCAATGGAATCTAAAAATGGAATCTAGGTCTTTATCAAGGATGTTAGTGGATAGTTCAGCAGGATAATGTTAGGCCTCATTCAGAAGAACAGTGTGGCTGTGTAGAAACAGAGTCTATGTCCTTGACTGTCATGCCTGCAGTCCAGATCTGTCTATTTAAAATGTGGCACATTATAAAGAGGACAATCATGCACTGTTAAGCATCAGAAGTCATCCAGAGAGAATGGACAAATATTGCACCTGCACAAATGCAACAGTTAGTATTCTCAGAAGGTGAGCTGGGCTTTGGTGGAGATGTTTACCTGAATGTTTCTTTTATACTTATCCATAAAACATTCCCTTAGTTTTCTTGTACAAGAGCCAGATTTAACTAACTAATTTTTGTTTAATTAAAATTGGTTTCATAATAACTTATGGATTGCTATGGGGTTCATTATCCCCAGGGGAAGAATCCTAAAGACTTACCAGGAAACTAACAGACTGTACTTAGGAGAGCTGTGATAATTAGCATGCTAGCATGATAATAAAATGAATATAAGATGTTAAGATGTAAATATGTTCAACATTATACCTGTTTAACATAACCATGTTAGCATTGTTCTTGTGTTACCGTTATATTCTTATTATTTACAAAAACAGTCTCTTGTTTCTCTATATTCTCAGTGTATTTCTTGAGAGAGTTGGCTGATTTTTTATCTTTATATATATAATATATTATAATTACGCAATTAATTCATGATACTAATAAGTATTTATATATATAATATATTATAATTACGCAATAAATGCATGATACTAAGTATTTTATGTTTGTCCAAAGCTTGGATTTCAGCATTGTAAGACAATTATACAGAATGGCAGAATTGCTTTTTGATGAAAATGAACTGTAATGTGGAAACCAATGAGCTCTAAGCGTTTAGTGACAGTCTGTGTTTAGATCGTTCTCACTGAGTAATCTATGAACAGGCTGTTGAGCACTAGCCAAGCCTCAGTTGAGTTAAGTAAGTGTCGCCACTTACTTTCTAATCCTCTCTTCTCAACATATGGAAGACACCAAGACTGTCAGAGAGTAAGGAGGGTTGAAACTGAGCTAAAGAATTTGTGAGGTCGACCCGTTTATTTATCCTCAGATTTTTTCCCCTTCTTCCTTTCTGCCACCGCATCCAAGCTTTGCAGTGACTTCATTCTTTGTCCAGAGATAGATCACAAGGCTGCAAACACACACAGAGACATATGACATCACCCATGCAGTGACGGGGTGGAGACTGGCAGCGTAAGGCTGGCATCACACACACATACACACAGTGAGGCGGCACAACTCCTCTGCCCTCCCTAAGCTCTCTGTCAGACAGCTCAGCTTGGCATCACTCATCTTTCAATAAGATGAAACAAGCTTTAGCCTGACCCCGTTCTCACGGAGACCAAGTCCCTTAGCAAAAGCATAACGTGCTGATATCTCTGTCTGCCCTTTCCAATATTCCAGCTTTCTTTTCTTCTCTGGCATTGTTGATAAAAATATACTCAGATGAAAGGAGAGATTTCTTTTCACTTCTGAATTCTGCTTGTTGTGTGTCTGAAGTCTGGTCTTAATTAGTTATCAGCAGCAGCCTCTGGGGTAGGACTGCCCCGTCCCTGTTTCAGCTCATCAATATTCTCTTTGCACAGTATTAGGCCATGGGTTCACTGTCACCCATGGTCCGTAAACTGAGCAAAAACTGTAGTGTACAGAGGCACACTGTGTTCACCAAAGTAATAATTATGAGAGTAGCCTTAATCAGGATTATGAGATAATAAATCATAATTATGAGAAACTAAGTCATGATTAAGAAAAAGTGAGTTATAGTTATAAGACAGTAAGTCATAGTTATGATACTGTCTGTCATAATAACAAGACAGTGAGTCATGATTATGATACAATATATCATAATAATAAGATAGTAAGTCATGATTACCAGATGAGTCACAGTTATAAGACAGTATAATAATAAGTCATAATTATGATACAGTACAGGTATGTCACAATTATGAGTCAGTCTGTCATGATTATGAGATAAATCACAATTATGAGACAATAAGTCATAATTATGAGACAGTAGGTCATAACTATGAACTTGTTTGTTTCTTATGTATGCTCCATTGACCAACTGTCTGTTTACTGACTTTCCCTTGTAAAAAGAAAACTGTAATGACATAAATACTCAAGTAAAGTGCATATACCTCAACATTGCAATACAGTGCTTGAGTAAATGTACTTATTACTAACCTTTGAATTTTGAATTGCTTAAGAATGGTTATATTGAAAAGTACAAATCCTAGATATGAGATAGATATGATACTTCCTCCTTCCACACCTTTACTTCATTATCAGCTACAGTGATATACGATATGCAGTACATCACACGACATGGTTAAAGAGATCAGTCTCATGTCTCTGGGCTGAAACGCCCGGACAATCTCAGTTAATACTCCGACATGAAGTGAGCTGAGCCTCGCACAGAGACATCTGGCTTGTACGAGTGGATATTGATAATATCGGGATAACACTAATCGCCCAGATTGGGATTATGATTATCACTCACAAGCACACAACCCCAAGTTCCATCCATACCTCTGACTAATCTAACAGCAAAAATGTCTGTTTCCAAAGCTGATGCAGTCCAGATTTGAGCCAATCAACAGCCAGAAAATCAATGTTGTACTGCCAGCTCATTATGCCAATTCAACAGAAATCAATAACAAATATGGTTCTAGTCATAAAACTAATTTCATCATGTGGACAGAAACCTGCTTTGCAGCTCTCCATAACATCTCTATTGACATCCAGTGTTTGTCTACAGCATTCAGCAGCCATCTGTGGATCATTGGTCTTCTTTGTCAATTCCCCTGTGGTTTCCCTCAGCACCTCCACCTCCCTCTCATCCTTCTCAGCCCTTTGTTTGCCTCCCTTCCTTTCTCTGTCCTGGGGCTGACATCACTGTCCCAGAGGAGCCCTGTTATGGTAACAAGCCCTGAATCAGTACCAAGTATTTCTATCTTTGCCCCCTCCTCACGCCACTTTTCAGCCTGTGGTTACTCCTCGCCTTATCTTTCTTTTTATCCTCCTAATCCTCCTCCCATCAATGTCGTCCCCACATTACCCCCACCCCTTAAGGGCTCAGACTGGTTTAACTGTGCAGGAAAAAAAGCTTTCCTAAATGGGCGGGGCCCTGATTTCACTACAGACGGTGCTTGGAATGGCTACAGTATTGTTGGGAAACATCAGGGTGACACCAAAATGAAATATGTATCAAAAGGGTCAATATGGAGGAGAACATCAAAGTATAACCTTCTACATTTGACCTTCTTTCTTTCTTCTTTCTGACTACTTTGCTTCGCATTTTAAAGGGATTGTCGATGTACAAGTACCACTGGAGGTTAGGAGCTCTAAAGGCTTGATATAAATCATCTTGTAAGACTGTACTCCTAAAAAATAAAATCTTGGATTTAAGTAATAAAAGTTTCTTTGG
>OMLM01020318.1:0-31706 GCA_900302695.1 Helostoma temminkii | reverse complement strand
CATATATATATATATATATATATATATATATAAAGTTACATACTGTATCTTTAAGTCTACAGCAGTTTTTCTAGCAGTCTGTCCACCCTAGGTATTCACCTGGATGATCAGACTGAGAAACATGCGGTTCACCTCACTTCTTTCAGACCAACCCCAGCGCTGGTTGGCATTGAAAATTCAAAACCACACTTAAACATTCACCAGACGCTCTCACACATTTATAAGACAGAACTGCCTAATTCCAGCTCCTGTCAAAGAACCTGCAAATGTGATGGATAGCACTGGATGGAGGGGTGGTGGTGTACTGTAATGGTGGTTGCTTTATTGAAATAATAAGCTGGATCATTTCAGTGTCTCTGCCAGTCCAAACAGCGCTCATATCAAGCACATGTACAGGAGTTAGTTATTGCGTGTGTTTAGTAAAACTGCCTGCTTCGAGCCCATCTCGCCCCCGCTGTGTGGTCAATAAGAGTGACATGCCCTTCTTTTCCATCATGCCCCTCATCTTCTCTTTTGCTGTCTCCTCTGTGTGCTCTCCTCCTGTGTGGTCTCTCCCCCTCTCTCTTTTCATCTATCCCCTTCAGTGGCAAGATGTGATTCACGTCAACACTGTGATTTAGAAAATCTTCATCTCATTAAGACTCAGCTGGGTAGTGGTTACCAGAGCATGACGCAGCCAACATGGTATCTATTAACTTTTTACATGGCTCTGAATGAAATGACTGATTTTTTGGTGTCGCTAAAAGTAAACATTTTTTAAAAAGAATATTTTTTCCTCATGTTTTATCTACAGTTTTGGGTTGTTTTGGTTTAAAACTGATAACTCCACCTAACAGGATATGACCGCTAGATACCCTCATTTGTGGATGAAAGAGCCTTTGGGTAACTTTATTTTTCTATGTATGATTGCACTGGGTCTTTCAGTGGAGCTGGAGGCGGAAGTTGAAGTGAGACTGACCCTGTTAGCCTGGCCCCTTGTCTCACAGAAAAACCTTTAAGAAGATGCCAACAACAGCAAAGCCTGAAGTTCAAGACCTTCTCTGTCCCTCTCTTTCTCTCTTTCTTTCTGTTTCTCTCCCTGTGATTCTTGCTACTTCTTGATCTCTTTTAAATATTCGCTTAAATGTCGAAATATGGAAACCTCTGAAGGTTTGAGAGAAGGACTGATGACCTGATATACCCTTCATGTCTATGCACACACACACACACACACATACACAGAGAAACTCCAGACAACCACACACACGAACACAGGCTTCGTCTTGGCAGTGACACAGTGACAGCTAGAAGGAGGCACAAACAAAAACTCTTCCAGATGTCTACACTTGCCTCCTCTGTGCTCCTTTCATCTTCTCCTGTTTAACTCTTGCTCCAGGCTGCCCACCTCACTCCACCTTTTATCCTGAACTGGTTATATCCATCTCCCACACCCTGCTCCTATTCTTTTACTTGCCCCAGACCACCTTGGCTATTAGCAGACCACATCAACCAAAAACCATCTAACTCTTCTTATATTCTGTGCATATTAACCCTAAACATGGCTACATAGTTTGACTACAAATCCATTTCAGTGATATGTACCGTAGCAAAACATAGAACCTGTTTCAAGAGAAACAACAGCGAGCTCCAATAAATGATATCAATTCAAATCAGAGCGTCAGTGTTTGAAAATAAAATGGAAACACTGGAATGATAATAACTGCCATCAAGTAGCTGAAAACCTTGTGCTGCTGTGGAGCTGCTGTAGCCCAGTCCAGCTAGAGGTTATGGGGTTTGGCTTGTGAGAGCCAGCAGAGCCTCATTCACACAGAGCGTAACCGACACTGAAAAAGTCCAGCACAGTGCATCATCTCTTCTTTTACTACTATCCCCACCCCCGTGTAAGAAAAGTCAGAAAATTGCACTTATTAATAATGTTGGGGTTATTATGTTTGTCACATGGCATGATATGGTAACATAATTTTTTTCTGTGCAGTTTTGCCAGACGGATGCAGTGATACAGACCACAGTGCAACATCACCAGTTGGGGAAAACACAGCAATTGCCTGGGATATAATTGATGAAAATAGGAGTCATTATGAGAGTCTTTAACCACATCCTAGAGAGGCTCAAGAGAAAGAAAGAGAGACTGAGAGATGGGGTTTTAGCATGTCGTGCCGGATGTATGACCACTCTTCCAAATGTTGGTTTTTGCTATGTTTATTTATCTACCCAACCCACTCAGAGGTGACCCCTTGGGTGAGCTGTGGGGGTAGTTGGGTGCATGTAGACGCAAGCACACATACTCAGATTTGGCCACCATCAGACTTCACATTTGGCCACAGTATCTAAAAATATCACCCCAGAAAAAAAGGTGGAAAAATACTGTGTGGTAAAGAGAGAGACGAAGAAGTAACAGACCAAACCTTCTCTCTCACCTCTTTAGTTCTACCGCACCCCGACTACTGAAAGGCGTGCTTGTTCTATAATGTTTGCTGTCCAACCCTCACTACAAATACACACGTACGCGCACACACACACGCACACACACACAGTGTAATGTAGTCATTCAAGTTAATGTTCTGCCACATAATACCTGTCGGTTGTATGGTGTATGGGCGGGGTATGAGTTTACTGTCCACATTATTACAAGCTGCAGTAAAGCCAGCTCACATGACTTGCAGGACTGCAGATTAACACCCTCCTGAGCCACTTGTATAAAAGCTGCACCAATCAGCATTTCTAATGCATTTAAAAACTGTATGCAATACAAAAAGAGTCACACGTGATGACTGCTGTCACCCAGTTTTGCAGCTGCTGTTGTGACCTACAGATCTTTTTAGCATCTTTCATCTTATTGTTTTGGCCTCATATAGCACAAGTTTACATTTCTAATCCATATTCACTGCTGTTTTCTGCATATAAACCAAAACACAACTACACATCTAGCACCAAAAGACAGCGACTAGCTGGTGAACATGATGAATCATTTAGCAGCTACAAGGATGGGTACATTTTGGACTTAAACAGGAAACTGTTAGCTAAACACAGTAACCACAACAACAATGTAAGGTGACAATGTGTCAGTGTTTACAGTTTGTGCATAAAACACAGCATAGTTTTGTCAAGTCTTAAAAGTCAATAACATCAGTGAACTGACTGTAATGTCAGTTAGACAGTATTATATTTATATTTTATATAAGTAATGCAGCTAAAACTAAAGCAGTGTAAAACAAAGCTTCCGCACTAAATCCTCTGTCATAAAGGTGATGATATTCCATTTTTGTTCAGATTATTTCAGTTGAATCATTGATCATTGTCGATCATTTTAATCTTTACAGTGGAGGATGTAAACTGCTGAGCTTCAGCTTGTTAACTGTTAGCTTATATTAGCCACCATAAACCACTGTTCATAAGACTGTAGCAACACAACTTGAATTTAGCAACTGAGTAATTTAGCAACACTGCATTTTACTGCTTTCAACTATTGAGTGAGTCAACTTTTTATTTGTAAAAGGAAAACCACATTTTGTTCAAAAGCCATACAGTCTCACTTAGAGCACTACTGTTAAAGAGAATATTTTACTGGATTCATAACTCATTCACTCATCACTTCACTCTAAACATTTACAATAAGAAGAGGCCCACACAGTATTAATACCGTTTGATATTTGGCTGCTCTGCTCCGGCTTGTGCTAATGTCTACACCTCCCTCCCTCCTACAACTCCCTCCACAATGAAATAAAGTTCGCCCACTCACAAGTAAAATGGGAAAGACAGGGATGGTATAACTCCATTGCTTGGGAATTTTAAACAGGGGAAAGTTGGCATCACTCAACATCTCAGCTTCACTGAATTCAGCCATGAATATTTCCAGACTGTGGAAAAATGACCGTCTCCTCAATGCAGCAGAACTAAAGCATTAAACAAAATTATAGCTGGATATATCCTGCTTCCATATATTAGAGCAGGTTGAGATTTTACTCGTCGTGGAGGTGATTTTTTAAAATAATCGCTGGTGGTTTCTGAGTGGATGAATCTCTTGGGTGAGATTTAAGATAAAGAACATAGTCTTGAAATTATGAACTTGTTCAACTTTGACCATGATCAGATGCACAAATAGTCCTTTCCATGACTTATGAGTGGTCAAAAACTGGGAAAAACACACCACACACACTAACAGACACACACACACATAAGTGCTGGGGAGGAAGACAGAGTCCATTTCAATGGACTTTCCTGCTGTCAAAATGTCTGGTATGCATTAGCCACAGACTCCAGTGGGATAGCTGGGTCCACAGCATGCATGTGCATGCGGGTATATGCATGCAAGCAGCACACACACACACACACACACACACACACACACAAACAAAAACAGAAGAGAGACAAGATTGAGAAATCTCACTGGGGTTGAACACTTAAGTACTTAATTAAGTGTACTTGAGAAAATCTCTCATAAATGCTTCCAATTGTTGGTGCTGGATGCTTAAATGGAAGAAGCTCTAAAATTGTGTCAAAAATATCTGAAAAATCTTTTGTTACACTCACAGCTGGTTAAATTGGTCAGAAATGTCTCTAAAGATATGATCATAAGCCATATGCATAAAAGTAACTACAGCGTGTAGACACTGGTGTACTTGAAAACTCCCTCTTCCACTTTTTTTTCCACTTATTTGCACAAAGAGCAAATGAATGACAGATATTTTAGGCCAATCTGCACCCATATATGTAAAAATAAGATGGTTCAATGTAAAGTTTTTTTAAAAAACTAGTGTTTGTAGTTTTTCTTAGCAGGAAACTCCCCATGACAGCTTTAGAGATGCCTGTCATCATGACCTCGTGTCTGTTTAATTTGTCATACATCTCAGAATAGAAATGGGTTTAAAATACTGTAGATCTGAATGTCAAAAGCTTAATTTTGAAAGTGGAAGTCGGGTGGAGTAAGGCAGGAGGATGTGGAAGTGATGGGGCATTTTTTTCCATTTGTGTGTTTTTTTAGCACAACTTGGCAGAGTGAAGTCAGCATGACCTTTAAACTCTGTGCTGAACATACAGTATCTGACAAAACCATCATTAATAACAGTTTAAATCTGAGTATATGTTATTTATTATTCTTTCAACAACAAAGAAAAGTCAGTCTGATGACAGCAGCTCTGAGACTGAAACATAACCAGTACCCAGTTTTGAGTGTTTATTGGCAAATATTTGCTGTATTTCTACAATTTCAACACGAACCAAAAACCTCTCTTTGCTTCTTATTTGTCTTTTTCTCTATCCACCGAATGTTGCTACTCTATTTCCTTGTAAAACATTATTGGTCCCTTTTCATTGACACCACAAAAAAACACTGTACAGTGGAGGGAGAGTTAGAGAAAGGCGTGCATGCTGGGATCAAAGAGGCCAAACCAGAAAGAGGGGACCACATGGATCCCACAAAGCCGCACTTATCCAAAATGTGAATCAATTGCAGTCTGGACTGCTGCACCAAACATAAAAACACTGCTCAAGACTCACAAAAGTGATTTTATAATATTCACCCTGTAATATGACCTAACTGTCCTAAATACTGAAACTCGAGTCCTGAAAATTGGAAGTGGAAGTTTCCCTCAAAGGATACCACGTACCTGGATTGACCTGTGCCGTGACTGCTCCTGACAGGTAGAGGAGGACGAAGAAGAGGAAGTGAATGTCCCACAGGTGCATCATCCCAAAACATGCACAGAGACAGGTTTCCAAACTGAAAGACATGAGGGGAACAGAATATTACACAGCTGTCAATTACACAGTTTAATATATAGTTAGACCACAACAGTTAAAAAATCTCAGTGTATAAACTGCAGCATGAACATTTTATTTTGTGGCTACTCCTACAAAATTTCCCATTGTATTCATGGGAACCAAATGTTTGTTTGGATAAAATGGGAGTTTAACTGGTTGCATGAATTTTTATTTCACTCAATAAAAGACACAGTAATTGGAATTTCCATTTATTTAGTGCTGTATCACTCTATGAGAGAAAGCCAATAAATTGTAGCTGTGGTGATATTCCAATATCAACCTTCTTGGACAGAATAGTGTCAGTGAATATGCAGTTAAAATACAGATATTTTTTTTAAATACACACTAATTAGGAACCACGCATACAAGCCATGGTTTGTAGGAACAAATGAGAAATGAAGCGACAAATGTAGGAGAGAGAGAGAGAGACGTTGAGTCACAGACATGACTTCAGCTGGACAGACGCAGCGCCAACAAGCCGCCTCCAACTGACCACCCTGTCCAACAGCGGAGACAAACAGCTAGTTTCAACTAGTTTCTGTCCACATTTCATTTATGACCTGACTACCAAAATACTACAAGTACAAAAAGTGGACAAACAAAGAAATGGTACCTTCATATAAAACTTTTCTTATTATGTTTACAGTGAACCAGAAAAGCTTCAACATACTGTAGTTTGCTTCAATTAAGCAGCATAGCATTGTAGCTGGAGAAAGCAGGGGTTGCAGTTTTTCTGCCCGTCAAAGACTCCAGCTTATATAACTGAGGTTAGTCGTAATTGTTCACACCATATTAATGACAGCTTATGTAACAGACACGTTTCCTTTCTCAAATTAATTAGACTTATCTATTTCTTGCTTTCTTAATGTTTTTGTCATTATCCAACTATTTCGTTTATTATAGTGTATATAGCTTTATTACAGTTTATATAGCTTTATTATAGTGTATATAGCTTTATTATAGAGTAAACAATCACCAAAGCACAGTGGCCTAAACCTACTGACACATGTGAGTACTGTGGGACATTGCACAGAAACCTGGGATTGTGTGTGTGTTTCTGTCCCTGTTCCTCATTTATGGGCAAAAACAACATTGCCCTGACGTTTCCACATTAAAAAAATAAAATAAATTAATACATAGATCAGCAGCATGTCCCCCTTTAGGCAATGAGACTGTTCTATAGTACAGGCCTTTATCCACATGCTGTTAAAAATCCCTATGATAATTTATTGTTGCCATATTTAGCAGGGGATCTCCACCAGGGGTAAATTTGTCTCCTAATGTCCTAGTTAACCTTTGACCAAAATAATCTCTGACATATGTGAAGTGCAGGTTTACATGTGCTGTACATGTACTCTGTAAATGAAAAAACTGATTTTGAGCTCATGCCCAAATGTACTTTACCATTGACCAGGAGGTTTGGTCTACATTTGTACCTGATATTAAAGAATGATTTCTTTCTTTATTGTCTGGATAAAATGACTGGACATGTGAGTTACAAAATATAGCCAATATTTTGCAAAGAACAAATCTAAAAGTTACATGTTTTGAATAAAAACTCATCTTTCTCAATTGTGTTGTATTATAAATCTTAATCTAACAACACACAAACTGTGTTGACAAATTTTATGACTAATTACGACATGACTTAGCTCTTTCAATGCACCTTCACATAATCTCTTCATATTTCTTACTTCCATTTCCTGCAGCTTCAGGTTACAGCCACTTCCTGCAGAGTCTCGTTTAAACTTAACTCCTCTTGGCTTTTCATAGCTAATGAAATACAAACACCTGATGGCTCGTATGCATGGAAAAGTCAAAAATATGTTTACCATGAGTACATTTATGTAAAGGCTACCTGTGTTGTACAGGAGAGGAGAACTGAAT
The DNA here is from genome assembly GCA_900302695.1 of Helostoma temminkii. NCBI lineage: Eukaryota > Metazoa > Chordata > Actinopteri > Anabantiformes > Helostomatidae > Helostoma > Helostoma temminkii. The sequence continues at coordinate 24,059 of OMLM01020318.1, read as the reverse complement.
TTTGATTGTATTTTGGAGGCTCTCAAGGGATTATACTAATGTTTGAATTAATTTACTGAAAATCCCATTCATCATGATGCACGATTCCCAGACACTGAGTCCTATAAACTGTTCAGATCAAATGTCCACAACACTTTACTGTTTAAAAAGATAAGTCTAAAACTAATGACAAACGTTCTGTCAGCCATTTGTCCACATAGCATGCTGTCATGCTTTTTCGATACTACAATGCTTTACTGCTGTTCCATCCTAGATCCATGGGTGCTATGCTAGTTGCACTTGATGTATCCCGCAGATGGAGCCTCAAGCAGAAACAAACAGTGGTTGTCTTGGAGCCAAGTTTGACAAAATCAGTTACATCTAACAGGTGAACCAGGTCTGACAGGAACAGCTGAGACTAACATACCTGAATCTAAAATCAGATATGTTGAGGCAGCCCATGCATCAGTGCACCCAGGAGATTATTCAAATAACAGGATTATGAGAAAAAGTTAAACAGCTCTTTCACTGTTAATTAGCCATATGTGGTAAAGATATTCAATTGCTCCCAAAAAAATGTAAGATAATTTGTTCCTCAGTGTCTCTGTGCTTTGTTTTCTTCCCACAACTGCAATTACAAATGTTAGATCCAGGCCATTCATGCTCTTATATACTTTTCTGCATGCGCAACACTATCAGCTTGTTAGATGGTCAATAATCAGTGTGTGTTAAAATGTGGAAATGGGTTTCCTGTGTATTATTACTGTTGTCTTCTGTTGTTCCAGCTATGTTCTCAGTACCTGTATGAAGTGAACATCTGTTATTCCACAACTGGCTCCTGCTACAGTAACATCAGATCATTCAGCAGAGCCTGAGGCAGGAGCACGTTCTCTGTTCTGGACACTTCTCTGTGTTCCCGTCTTACAGGAACAGCAGGAAAATCATATTTGTGTCCTACCTTTGTCTGAGAAAGAATGTTCCAGGATTTTTAAATACCACTCACACATAAGACACATTTCGGAATTTTAGGGAAAATGGGAAAAATAAGTTCATAAAAGCATCACGAAACAAACTGAATTTCAACTCATCAACTATGTGTTTAACAAATGCCCTAGACTAAGGTAAATTGAACTTTTGAACAATGGAATTGCTCTTTAAAATTTATTTCCACAGTTACATCTTTCAGTAACACTATTTCTTCTCAACCAAAGGAGAATGGTGGGAATGGAAACAGAGGTCTGCAACAAGGACCAGCTGCACAAACTCTTCATTGTTGAATTTATTCTCACAGCTCCTCTGAGAAAGAACAGGAAAAAGAGAGGAGATCTAGTTCACACTGTGTGCCAGAGCAGAGCACACAGAGATAGGCAGTATGTTCAGAAACTATCTACTCTCTGACATTTTACGACTGATTTAATAGTCTTTCAGGTGCAACCAGCAGGCAGCAGCAGGCAGAGCAACAAGTGGCAACAACTGGGAGCTGAGTTCACATTAATAACTAACAAACAGCAGTCTGTTATAAACAGGCATATTCAGAGTCTGAGAACAGAAGGAGGAAAGGCAGGGGTACAGAACATAAGAGGGTCAGCACACAAGCATTTCCATATCACTGCCCACAACCTTTATGCTATCATGCTATACTAAAATGATGAAAATGGTTATCATATCATAGTCTTTGACATTAGTTTTCTTTTATAAGACTCTAAAACTGCAAAAAAGTATGCATGCTGTGAGTAAAATTGCAATATTTTCCTATGAATTGTAGTGAAGTGAAGTAACTTAAAATGGAAATAACTACAGTAAAGATTAAGTATCTCAAGTACTTGTACCAGCTCTATTAGCATTTAGCTCAAAGCAGCTAATAACAGCCTCAGATACTCTCTGGGTGAGAGTTCCAATGTCCTATTTTTTACACAGAGCAGCCAACCTACAGAAGTCTATCTTCCAAAGACTCCTTAATAAAACACAGCATGCCCCAGAGTCACATTTATGAAAATAAACCAAATTCAGGTCTGGTGACACGTCTAAAAGCTTTTAGAATCTGAAAGTGTAATAACCAATCAAAACAAGGCCCTTTAAACTAGAGTAGCATGTCAAACAGGTTTCAAGTGTCCAAGGCAATATTTTCTCATCATGTTTAAATCAAGGGGTTACAGCTCAATCTGTGAAAGCATCCAAGCTTATTAGAAAGTGGGGGGACAAGAGGGCACAGTCCCACATTTACTATGTATTACAGTCTGGAGTTAATACACAGTAATGGTGGAGGTAAATATCTGGGTAGTAACTAATGGTGAAAAGTCATTTTACTTCTGCAGAGTATTATTCTGTTGCTGAAATCCATCACAGTGGTGAAGACACTTGTAGGCTACAGTCCCTTAAGGGATTCTGAATGCATCCAAACCCATTATCAATGCAGTACTGTGTGATTTAACCAAGTATTCCAACGTATGTTCGCACAAGCTTGTATTTCAGTCCTAAAGTATATTAGCTAAAATAACATTTCAGATTATGATTTCCAGGAAAAGTTGCCTCAGAGTTGAGAAGACTGAGGTTCCTGTGATCAGATGAAGCTATAGGCACCAGCTCAGTTGGCCCCATTTGGATAATTAAGGTAAAATGTGTTTGTTTTATATTCCATTTAAACTTTAATTTGTGTTTATTTGGCTATTTCAGTAGATTATATATGCATGTGTACATTTCTAGAAAAAATAAAAACGGGAGGCAAAATGAAAATATTTTGTTTACATTTACATTTATAATAAACCATAAACCTGGATTTGTATATCTCAAAATCTTTTCATAACTAACCATTTGTTATAGCATGATGGCCATTAGAATTGGTGTTACTTCTTCCCACAAAACCACACAGTATATAAAACAAAACTTTACTTTACAGTGCCCATTACATTTGGTGTAAAACCTACACAGTATTTCTCAAACGTGGTGGTGGCAGTGTGGTGGTCTGGGGCAAGTCGTTCAGGACCTGAATTCTGCGCTCAACCAGGAAATCCTGAAGGAGAATGTCCATCCATCAGTTTGTGACCTCAAGCTAGGTGCACTTGGGTTATGCAATAGGACAGTGATCCGAAACACGCCGGTAAGTCCATTTCTGAATGGCTCCAAAAAAAATAAATAAATATGGTTTTGGAATGGCCATTCAGGCCGTTCATGCTCGAAAAACCCTCCAATGTGGCTGAATTAAAACAAATCTGCAAGAGGGTACAAAATTCCTCCACAGCGACTCATTAAAGGCTTATTACCAGTTATTGAAAATGCTTGATTGTAGTTGTTGCCTCCAAGGGTGACACAGCCATTTATTAGATTTAGGGGCAATTACTTTTTCATGTAGGGCCAGGCAGGTGTGGGCAGCTTTTTCTCTGAATAAATGAGATCATCATTTTCAACTATTTTCTTAAACTATACTAATATTGAATTTACTCTTTGTGTAAAATAAAAAATGTGTTATTAAAATATGATCTGAATTGCATAAGTTTGACAAATATAAATGTTAAAAAAAAACAGGAAAGTGGTTTTTCATACTTTTTCACAGCACAGTATGTTTGTGTAAATGCAAATTATTTTATTAGTTTGGGATGTCGCTGAACTTTTTCTAGATACACTGACAGTTAGTAGTACTTTAATCACAGCACCGACTGGATATACTGTAACTTAAGTGCAACAGAAAAATTAATTAAGGGTTAGTGGAAACACCAGATGTTGACTGGCAGCAAAAAAAGTTTATTGTCTCAGCTTGGAGCAGAACGTTCCTGAATAAAATGACTATTGACTAGAATTTCTGTTTATGGGGAAATAAGACTGTGCCTCATAAACATCAACTCCCTGTTGGCAAGTTCAGGAAGTGGTGAAGGACACTCACTCCCCTCAGAAACCCACAAGCCCACAGAGCTCAACAAAGAATCACACATATTATACATAAATACATCAATCAGAGGGATAAATTAAATGCTTACATATTTGCACAATTCAAAGATAATACTGACAAACTATTTTAGCAGCTATAACAAAATATAAGACTTTACACAGCAACATTCACCTTTATCGCTGCTTGTCTTTCAACCACAGAAACTTCATACACACTCATCCTTTCAAGAAACGCTACTTGGTGTTTCCTGCACAACTCTCTTTGCAAACAGGATGGTGGCTTTATTTTGCTTTCCCAGGCCTTCTTGTTTGTGTAAAAAATCAGATTTTCTCTGTTGGGATGCGTCCTGCACACAGAGCAACATTGGTACCACCACGTCCTGTACCCTAGGAAAGGCTGTAAAGTCAATACACAGGTTTACTTGGCTCTGTTCCCTGTCTTCCTCACATGAATACACAAACACACACAGCAGCATCAATACTTGGGGTTTCACATGGGTCCCTGCAGGAGAACCTGGAAGCATAATACTTTCACCTAATTACAATATCAATGTGACAAGGTTTTAAGGTTTTAAAAGTCAAACATACTAAATTAAACATATTATGTTATAAAGAATTATGGTGGATTTTTCCTTTCTCAATTACCCAAAATGCTATGAATGGTATAATATGCAACTGTGTGAAATCTGAAAGCAGATCTAATGTTTGCTGTTCACCACTTTAATTTATTGTCATTATGTTAAAACTAGCTAATTGGTAATAAGTACGAAGTACAACAAATCATCCTAAAAATAAAATAAATGTATAAAATACCACAATCGTTTCACATCCGTGAGAAACAAGCAACACCATTTAAATATACAACAATGTACTGGATTAAACAAGGTTACACTTTTAAAGTTAACTCAGTCCAACAATTTAAATTATCTGACATGTGGGCTGCTGTAAAGGTATGTTACATGATTGCTTGCATTTCATAAGAGGGACCACAGAGAAAAATGTACTATTTCTGGAGAGGTAATGGAGCATCCAGTGGCCTAGTGGTAAAGACCCACACCTTGTAACCACAATGCCACAGTCCATTTGCAGCTGGGGGACTATGCTGCATGGCACAAATCTCTAGCCCTCATTGTTCTCTGTATGCCTCCTTTCTACGGCTATCAAGTGTCCAGTATATCACCTAAAAATGCCTGAGTAACTGTATTTCCCTGTTAAATAGGTAATAATTAATGGTTAACACATGTGGTATTTAAGCTGCTAAAAACAAGACAAATTTAATTCAGGTTTGTCTCTTTCATCTCAACTCTGAAATCATATAGGCCTTATAGCTACAAATTGTATATACAGCATATAAGGGTGTGTGTGTTTATAAGCACTGGTGGTGCCAAGCCTGATTGCTCTACAGTACGACCATATGCTGTGCACCATAACCATCCACATATGCTTTCTATTATATCCTCTTGTTTCTCCCTAAGGCTGCAGTATAGCATCTCAAATATTTTATTTTATGGAACTGTATGAAATCTGAATCACGTTTCCCAATCAGTCCCAGGTGGAGCCTTGCAAACACACAACTAGAAACAACACAACACACACATTTTTTTGACTGGAAGAGAAAACAGTCCTTTATTGAAGATGCGACACCAGGGGAATGTGGGAAATGTTTCAGGCTGTAGGACATCTTACTCCACATATGCACATGTGATGATACAGTGAGACGCTGAGTGCTGCTTTATAAGTGAGTGGATAAAACCAAATGTCTCCTTCATCATTGACTGAATGAATGAGTTTTCATCAGCTCTGAGCAATTTCTCTTTTGCACCAAGGTCAGAGAATAGATTTAGCTACGGTGATGCTGCAGAAGCTGCTCGGGATGATGTCTTTATGAATTCTAATATGAGGACGATGCTCTCTGTAATCACTTTTCTCCACACAGCTCTGTAACTGCTTTCTTCTAGGCTCAGGAGTACACCTGCTGCAGTACCTTGCTGCTGCTGCCATTATGCAGCTCTAGCTACTTCAGGGCATGAACCGCTCAAAGTGCTACCGGCACCAGCTGACCTTTAGAAGCCACAAGGGACATGAAAAAAAAGGAAAAACTGCATCAGTGACTATGGGTTCACCTACTTCACACATAAACGCTTGCAGACTTCTTGCTTTATTGTATTTAATCTACCAGCAAAACCAACCAAACAACTTCAACAAAGACTGTTCATTGAATATTCTGAAAACGACGAGGCCTGTGTTTGTTATGTAAGGAGAGCAGCCTAAAATCTCTGACTGGAAATACATTTTAATTGAATAGCCAGGACCTGAACTTTACAGCCACACTGTCAGATTGGAAAAACAGCAACCCACGCCAAGAAGCTCTATTTTCCATTTCTCCATTAAAATAGAGGTACGTCCTTCGCACACTGCTTAAACTAAGACTATTTGTGCATTCAACTACAACAAGGAAGTCCTTTCTTGACAACCAGAAAACTGCATCTGACTTCTCAAACAAGGCATATAATGACTTATACACATTTTACTATTCCATTATAATACACATCCACAATTTCTCTAACAGTGGAAGAAGCTATTCTGATCTGCAGGAAAACATAGTAACAAAAAAAAAAGATCTCAGATGTTTTAAATCTAAAACAGGAATAAATATTGAAAAAGTACTCTATGACAAACAGATGTTCTGCCTTCAAATACCCAAAATGCAACAATATTACCAGATAAATGTACTTAAACTAAGTCATTACAGAAAACAGCCCCATGCAACAGCTCTATTATCATACAGTATTATTGATTCTCATTATTGATGAATTAAAGCTGTCTCAAACGTTTATAGGCGAGACATGTTTTTAGAGAAACGGCTAAAAACACAAAAGACACAACATGACAATGAGGACGCTCCAAAAAGATTAGTTTAATGCACTATATTTAGTAAAGTAATACTTTTTTAATGTAAAATCTCAATCTGTACAGTAACCAGTACAGCTGATAAGCAATAATGTAGTAGAACAAGAAGAAAATCTTTGTCTTTGAAATGTAGAAGTTAAAAGAATAATGATGACCGATCCCGAATAAACATTCAGATAAAAATCAGGTCGTACAACAAAGTGATAGTTGTATAAACAGACCTGTGTTGTACAAACTATACGATACATCAGCGGTGACAACTTTTCATTACCTAAACTGTCATTTGAACACAGTGGCAGCCTGCAACGTGTCATGAGCTTCTTTTGAAGTTGACATATTACTACGGATCATCTCTGACAGTCTGCAATTAAGAATGACTGCATGGTGGAGAAACAGATAATAAGCATCTGACAAACAAAAAGGGACTGCCACATGTAAACAGTGAACAGAGGATGAAGCCAGACTGAGGAAAAACAAGCCACATGTGCAAACAGAGAGGATGTAGTCAATGACTGCAGCCACTGTGCGTTTCTGTGCTTCTATCTTTTTTCCTCCACTACAATTATTTAGATTTTCATGACCTGTTTTAACCACAGACCATCTGCCTGACTGAAGCATTTTTCTCTGTAATCTGGATTAAAGAAGCAACTTTATGTTGCCTTCATGAACTTTTCCACAATGGAAAATATCTAGCTAATAAATGTAATACATTTTTTGGTGCCAGATTGGAGCAATGTAAATATTCTCTGACTTTGACAAACACATAACTTCAGAGTGTCCAAATCCCCCTCAAATGCAGGTGAGAGGAGCACTGGTTTGGGCAGGGTCGGAGTTCAAGAACTAGTCGGATGCTAAATGAACGGTGCAGTATTTTCAGGATGATGTTCCCCAAAATGCTGCTATTTTTACCAAATTACAGCACACACCTCAGACTCAGGCAAAAGCCCACAGCCCACAGGTTTTCTCTTGCCAGAAGCATTGATTTGCAAACACTTCCAATCAAACAAAGTCTGCATTGAGTTACAGCTAAGCTAAGCTAAGCACAGGGTTCCACCAGTGGAGTGTTTTGAATGCGGGGTTGAAATTACAGCCTTTGCTGTGGTGTGTGATTAGGGTCCGTACATGTCATGTCAGTCAAACTCACAGGGAAGGGCTGCTAATTGAAATGACATGTTAGAAAGATGAAGTGATAAGAGGATCCTAATGTGGTTCCTTTTTACTCTCTTTCTCTCTCGCTTTCTTTTATTTTTTTGTGTGTTTCTTTAGCCTATGTGTGTATATGTCCTTGTGCATCAAATATCAAATTACAGCCAGATAATGGAGTAATGGCATGGGATCAAATTCCCCGTAAAAGTTCTCTCCCTCTCTGTTTTCCAGCTGTCTAAACAAATAGAAAAATACTGCATATGAGTACATTATCCACTCCCTGACATTAACCACAGGCATTTCATATAGTCCCCTGTCATAAGCAATAGCTTCTCCATTCTGCTTTGACAAAGAACTTAGTTACCCTGAAAAGATAGTTTCCTATTTATGCCTCCAGCCCAGAGAGCACACAACAAAGAGCACTTAAATGAAAAATCCATGCCCTGATACTCTTGTACTGTCGTAAATTGTCAATCTGTGGTGATCAGTGCATTCTTAGATTTAATTTGTGGTCATATTTTGTAATGTCACTTTTTGTTTTCCGCAACTTGCTTTGTCTGCTTGTACTTCCATTACATTTCTTTTCCAGACAATTTGGCACTCCACAGAGAAAGTGGCTCAGTGTTAGTGGACGAAGGAGAATGGATAAGCAGAATGAGAGTGTTTTTGTAAGTAAGAAGAAACTTAAATCATAATGTCTTGGACTTTGATGCATTCTGCTTTTTCAACACTCACATAAGCGCAGAATGAATGTAAATATTGAACATCATGTGCATTTAAAAAGATAAGATGCAAAAGGGATATTTTTGAAAATGTTGTAGATGAAGGAGTAGGTATAATAATAGAAATATAGAATAGAAACACATCACCAACAAGCTAAATTGCCTCAATAGTGCACAGAATATTCAAAAAAGATTATGAAAAAGACTTTTAGGCATTTTAAGGCAAAAGATGTCTCTAAACAAAAGAGCATTAAACCTTTACAAAACACATGATGTACGTGCTGCACTCTGACCTGCTCCAAATTATCAGTATGTATACGTATACTGTATGTATCACACTAACATCCAAAAGTTTGGGTTCAAAGGTGTTTTTTTAATAAAAGCAGATTTTATAACATCAGAACTGATCAGAAATATAATGTAGACATTGAGACCTTTAGGGTTTCTGCATAGGTGTCCAGACAAAAAAAGTTGTTCTGTGCTCCGTTAACCTCTTGTGTTTGCTAATGCAGTGTATGAGTTTATCTAATTCAAAAGGCTAATTAATAGTTAGGAAACCCTTGTGTAATTACATTAACACAAAACATATATTTCATAGCAAACAAGGACATTTCTAAGTGACCACAAACTTTTCAACAGCAGTGTAAATCATTTTCAAAACGAACATAAATCAAGTAAAAAAATAAATGTTCAATGAGAGACTAGAGTTAGATTTGTGAAATTTGGTGTTTTGTCAGTTTACCAGTGGATTAACTGACTAATAAGTTTAATTACACTCGTGTTACAAGGATCAGTATACGCTATCATTTGCTATATTTAAAAAAAAAAAAAGTGCTCATGTGCACAGATGTAAAAACAGCCCAGTCAGACACTATGACCTCAGGGTCATCTTGACTTCTCTGTAACTTCATTATTCCATTGCAGCAACACCTCTTGCCGTTCAGATGATGGAGCGCCACTTCAAATGTCCGACCTGTGAGCTCGGACATGACCTTAAGTCTTCAGAAAAAAGTCTTGTGTGTTGACTCAAGCCTCCAAATCACTTCAGTGAGGTAGAAAAGAGCTCTCTGTGTGTGCGTCCATCACTAACATACCACAGGAGGATACTTACATACCACCTATGTGACACCTACATAAGACTGAAGAACACACACACCACCTCAGTGACACTGAAGGAGGACGTATCTTTGAGGGAGTTGTAACATGAATATTCAGCATTTCATCAGTTGACCAGAGTAAACTCTGGGAAAATCTAAGGAGCCATAAATGGGTCTGTTGTTGAACCTTTTCAAAACATTCCTCTAACTTCCATGCCACAAAAAATCGAACAAGAATGTGTGTGAGCCTGATGCAAGACAGTGAGTCACATCATTTTTAATTAGTTGCAGTTTTTGTTTGTCTTATAGCCGATCCCATCCTGAACAATAGAGCCGTTTCTCATGCTGTGCATGTTCCAGTTTAAAGTGTTTAAAAGTCTGGTTTTACCATTTACAAAGACAAATGTCCATATTTTAAATTCTTTTCCCTTAACTTGTCCACATTATTATAAGTGAAAATGTGTTTAAATTAGGTTTAATCACACTTTAAGTCAAACACAGCAAAGTAAAACAATATGTGACAGCTTCTGTTTTAAACAGCTGGATCTACAGCAGCAGACGAGTTTGAATGTGGCACTGCATGGCTCTGCTCTGCGCTCCATTCTTCCCATCTACCATGCAAATAGCAGTCACTTTACGAAAAAGCTATTTTACATTTAAAACATAGAAACAGAAAAGAAAAGAAAAAAAGAAAATTAAATTGACCACAGTTTGAAATTTCTCAGCCCAAATGAGGACATAAGGTCACAGTGTAAAGGGGAAAAGGTGTAGAAGAAAACCACAACTTACTTCTGAGATGTTTTATCCTTTTAGACCATTTGTCCGAAGATGATTTTAGATTATTCCAGTGAGAACCAAGACGGCTGGTGTTTGCAACCCGAGTTTTTCTTTCTCTCTCTCTCTCTCTAGCTTGGTCAGTCGCTTTCACCAGGACTCACTGGGCTGATGTAAGACAACCCTGCACATAGGAAAAGCAGAGAAAGAGGGGGAGAGAGGAAAAGAGAGGGAGGAAAAAAACGTTACATTCTGTGGATTCTTGGGAGCGTGCCAAAGTCCCAGAATTCCACATGCCACACATACGGTTTCAATTAAGGCCAAATCCAATGCTCAATCCCAAAGCTTTCTTCCTCCTGAAAAGGGTCTTTCTTTTGACAGCTAAAGGCTGAAACGACTATAATTCAACTATATTGTTTGAGCTTCTATCCTCTGAAATCATTCTACTGTAATTTTATAGTAATATAAGTATAAGTATAAGTGTGTGTTCTTAGCATATTACAAAGAAAATCAAGCATGCATGTTAAGGTGAAATCTTGCACATACAAGAATTTTATGTGCTAAAATAAAATTGTAGCATTGTAGACCTTGTATAATAAATGCTGATCTTTGACGATGCTACAAGTACATACAGAAGCAGCTTTTGTATTCACCACAGTGGTGCTAACACTGCAGTTTAACACCTAATAGCTAAATCTGATCCGTAAAATGTGTCAGTCGAATGTTAGAGAGCAGTCATCTTCTAAAGAAGATATGCACGTGGTAACCATGCAAGACACTGAACAGGTACTTAGAATGTTTTTTTTATTCTAGTTTAGATTTTTGTGATTTCTTGATATGTTACTTTCTCTGAAAAGTTTTTTAAGCTACTTTTACACACTTACAATTTTTCCAGACATCTAGAGATGGCGGTTCTCATCTGTCAGTCTATATGGGAAAAAATCAATCATGTGACATAAATGTTTTCTCTTGACATTGCATAAATTATGGATCTTTAAAAAAAGAAATTTAATTGTTCATTCAAGTTTCAAGTTTTCTACCTCCCCATTATGCCCATTTTTATTATATGCAAGGTAGAAGGTAGAAGTCTACATATCATCTTTCTTGAAGCTGTGTAGTAAATATGTACCAAAATAGCCCAGATTAATCACAATCCTTTAAATGAATCACGATCCTCGTCCTCATATTTGTGGTTTTCTGTCACAACTGTTCAGCCAAGACGTTTACCTCAGGATGAATTGTGTTTACTCTAGTGATGCCTTTGGTCATTTCTCCTTTTAATGCTGTTGCCAGGTCAAACTGTACCAAATAAACTAATATTTCCACATGCTAGCATATAGCATACTAGCATTGTTAATGTGAGCATATTGCTATGCTAGTTTTAGCTTTCAGTTCAAAGCATTTCATCTTCACAGAGGTCGTAGCTTGGCTCTAGACTCGTCTCATGAAACATTGGAGAAAAAAAAACATCCCTGTATTAGAACTCTATATATGTTTTCCAAATAATAATGAAATCTGCACAGAGACCTGTACACAAACTAGGACAAATAATGTTTCTTTACTAAAATAAGCACACTGTTTCAGATGATAATACAGTTATGGAGTTGGAGAGTCAAATAGAAAATCAGAGTCAGAAAGGAGCCACAGAGAATATTTCCTGAATAGCTGCAGCAGCGTTGCATGCTCTGGCCCATCTTAAACATAAACCATGTGCTGGAAACTCTGATTCATGACACCAGGAACTATAATGCAAAAGACACATGCTGCAGACACAGGCAAGTGAAACTCATATATTCACATACTGTACGCTTAAGTGTCCGAAAACATTCAACACTGTACTTATTGTTATGAAAACACACATAGTCATGTCTCACTATACTTGTGAGGACACTCATTGACATAATGCCTTTACCCTAACAAAACCTAGTTCGAGCCCCTAAATGCTCTTTGAAGTTACACACAATGGTATTGAAACAAAATTTGTCCACACAAGAAAATAAAGACATGGTGCACGAAGGTTTTCCAAGTAGGAAATTATTTAATAAAGTTGATCGAAAAAAATCATAGATTTTCTTAAAACTGAATATCTAATCTTCAAAGATTACACACAGAAAAGAAGCAGATATTATAAATACCCCCCACAGCCCGTACCATGTACCTTAATTACATGCTAGTAAGAAACATCCTTCTGATTAGTTAATCTCAGTCCAATGTATAAAAATCACCAGATAAAATGGGTAGATGGTCATTCCCACCTACAGAGCATCTATCAACACATATAAAAATAAGTCTCATAAGCAAAATAAATAGATGCATCTGAAGAATGCTTCATCCAGTCAGTAAAATTATTTTATCCTTCATCTAATTCTGTGTTCAAATGCTCTTCAAAACCAAAATGAACTACGTCTGACATCAACATAATAAGCAAAGAAAATTTGGAGCTGAAAAGTAAACGATGCACTTCATTTTCTGAATTATTCACTTTGGATGGGATAGTGTCTTTCATGAACACATGCACGCTACATTTGTTATTGCACAGCGATGACATCACAGTTTCTCCCTGCAAATGCTAAGAGACGAAGGGAGGTTGGTCTTTGGGTCGTCTCTCTCTTCTTCACTGTCTAAAAGATTCCGTTGTTCGCCAGCTGGTGGATTCCGTTCTCGTCGATCAGCAGCGGTGGATTAAACTCTTGTCCCTTCAACACCCTTTCAAGACCCTTAAAGATGTACAGACACCATTGAGATAGAGTAAGCGAGTGCACAGATTGATTATTTGAGGTCAACAGCAGGAGCAGAGCAACATCTGGATTTTCTGTTTCATATGTCTGGACTTGTCTCCTTACCTCTCCCCCGTAGGACACCAGTGGGGAGATCTCACATCTGATTGGTAGGTCTGTTCCATCATTCAGGCTGTGGAAAGGACAAATTCAGAAAACAAACAGAATGAGTGACTGTGTCATGAAAAAGGCAGAGGGACTGAAAGAATCAACTGTGAATCCTTGGCACAGCTGTTCTGCTACTGCGCCTTGTGATTAGAGATCAAAGACAGACAATCAGAGCTCCATCATTCCCAAACACAACCAGCGATTAGTCCTCTGACCCATAAAAGACTTCCTCTAGAAGAAAACAGATGAATGGCAGGTAATGTGTATGCATTTCCACCCAGCCCTTTGCACCACATTGCCTTCACTCATCTTGTTTATTTCTAGATAATCATGACAGACAGTAATCACTAGTCTCACATTAGGCGTTTCGGGTGTTCTGCAGAGCAGCTGCCGGCACAGCTGCGTCACGAGAAAGAAGAAAAAGCTGAATGATTAAAGAAGAAGTGAACCCTCCAACAGCCTGAATACAACTCAGAGGTGAATGTTGCTGAAGCACATGCTCATTTATTTGGCTCAACTAGCAAGCAACAAACGGCTGCCCATGTTCTAACTGTTTCACACACAAATCGTCTATTGCTGTTTGCCAGAAAGTGTGACCAGTGCCCATTACCCAGCATGCAACATATTTTGTGTATTAGTAGCGACCATCGGAGGGGAAGATGATCTGTCAGCAGGTCATTATGAATGTACATCATCTGACCAGGACGCTAAGAGCACTGCGTTTACAGCTTTCTAAACTGATCCTTGCTGTCACTTCCTTCATCACAGCTGACAAACGAGACAGAAAACTTTCTGTGGACTGGCTTCCATCCATGCAGATTCCTCTCTTCAGTTGTAAGGGAGGAAAGGAGACGTCAAGGATCAGATGTAATATTATATGGTGTTAACACAACTGAGCGAGAGGGAAAGAAAACCAAAACCCATCACCATGCACTCAGTACTCCAGGGGAATAATTACTTTCTGTTGTCATCTGTGACACTGCCTGCTGCTCCATCTCTGCAAACATTTCACGGGACACAAGACCAATGAGAGAAGGGAGTGAGTGAGTGTGAGGCTAAAAGAATACAATGCCTACAATACAAATGAAAAAAAGCAAGTGCATACAGTTTATAAACAAAGTGGAGAGTGTTGCGAAGGTGGGAGTGAACCCAGGGAACCAGTTTCTGTGTACATGCAAAACATGGAGTGTTGTTCTTGTGAAATGACATGACGTGTATCACCTCGGTATGGCCGGCACACGTCTGCCGTTCTCGTCGATGAAGTGACCCCCAGCGTTGAGCACCCAGCGATGGTGAAGCGACATCAGGGCGTGTCTGGCAGTGGTGGGTGTGTCCTTTCCATCCTGGCTGTCTGCATTCTTCAGTGGGGAGAACTCGTCCTCTCTTAGCACTTCATACACAACAAATGTCCTGTGGGACACATGTATAAGCACAACCCAGAGAGATAATTGTTATCCCATCAATCCAACATACAAATGGATTTCACAATGTTTGTGTTGCCCAGAAAAATGTATTTCAGATCACCTCACACCTCACCTCACCAACCTGCTCTATTACTAAATTTTATACAATTAAAAAAAAAGGGGGGGTCACAAATGTTGCATTACATAGCTGAATCAAATGAAATGTGCATTATCAACAGTTCCCCACAGTTTCTATTGACTAAGACATAACGATATATGAAACATGTGGCCACACAACAAGCAGCGAGTGCTGAGAGCAAACTGTACTAAATAAACCTTGAGGAGAGCTGTATGTGTCTGCAGTGTTTTTCCATCAGTCAATCATTACAGGAATCCTTTCATTAGATGTGAAGTTCTATTAGTTGGGTTGGTCTCAGAGCTGATGTCATGCTACACTGGAGGAGGTGCAATGAGGGAACAGCTCATAAACCTCCATCCTCCTGCAAAGAGCTTGGCAGACCTGGTCTGCTGAACCAGACCTTGAATGACTGGGGCTGGAAAAAGAAGTTGATTCATGCACTGAAAGACACATCAAGGACCAGTCAAATGCTGGGTTCTGAGGTCCGCCAGAACACATGCAAACCAGTCACCTCTCAAAAGGAGCTGGAGGTAAGATGTCATTTGCTGGCACTGCCCCTCTCTTATACAAGTTTGTATACATAGACAATGCAATCCCCAACCCTAGTCTAGACCCAAATGTCCTCAATCTGAATGGTCATATTTGTTTTTGGTCTTAACGAAGTAACAAACACCATCTCACACACACACACACACACACACACACACACACACACGCAGTGCGGGATGCAGAACTGTAAAAAAAAATACAGGGTAACTCACTTGGCAAACTGAAAGATGTCAAAGACAAACTTTTCCATTTTTATCCCATTTGGTTTGTCTGGTTTGATTAGTCGACCCTTAGCATCCACATATGGGATCTTCTTCTGGGCCACATGGTGCTGCAAGTTTGGCTCGTACTTCCTGTAAAACACAGCACATTGAGCTACTCTTCACAATAAAGCAAACCACAGCTACAGAAAACAATGTGACAGGTAGTGTCTTACTGTACTACATCTTTAAGGAAGGAATAGCTGAAGTAGTGATTGGCCACGTTTCCCGCGTTGAACATCAATCGACCATCAGCGCTGCGCTTTTCAGCCGTTGCCAGTGTGATTTCACTGTACTCCACCACCTGATAATGCCCATCCACCTTGCAGACTACTCCCACTGCTTCTGTCGGATGGGTTTTCTCCACCACCTAAAACATTTGTGACACAACAAAACTTTTCTATATTTTGTTGCCCAAAAAAAGACAGCCAGCCTATTTGTGCAATGTTTTAGATAAAACAAAAAAATATTCCTGGATTTTCCCTGACCGAAGTTGAGTCGTGACAACTGAACTTCTTTTATCCAAGTAGTGTCTTCAGTCTTCAGTTTCAAACAATTAGTCCAGTTGCCATGACTCAACTTCGAGATTCCTGTAGTTTCCCTTTGTCTCACATCTTCTGTAACAGTGGTAGAGATGGTTAGAAATTGGTATTGCTGTTCCCAATTAATGTTCTGATTTATTACAATGTGGCAGTGCTTTTTTAAAATTTCCAGTTTGTACAGCCAGCTAGTTAAAGTCTGCAGTGAAGGAAAAAAACCCTCTCCCCATCTGCTGGTTCCTAATGACAGAGTGGAGTCCTGATGAGGGGGTTGGTGAGTGGGGTGGGGTGAGAGGTAGGAGGGGGCAGTGAAGCCACATGAACTGTAGGGGAGCTTAGTAATTTATGATCTGAGGGTGGGACTCTGCTCTGATCTGATCCTTCTGATCCATCTCTGCTCCACCGCACAACTCATAATGTCAAACAGGAGCGGGGTCTGGGTGATGTTCAGTTAACTGTTTCAACTGTCTATGTGAGCTGGAAAACACACTCAGTATGACAAAAATGTATTTCAGTGTGGTATTGCTGAGTAATAACTGTGCCAAGACACAGTTAGTCTGAGCTGGAGACGAGAACGTCACACACACAGATATTGGCGAACATAAAACAGAAACATGTAACTGTGATTTTAGAGAAGGAAGGTGGCAGCTGTGATAAAATGACTTGATTTTGTATTTTGATTTAGTTGCCATGGTGTGTAAATTTCAGAATTTAAAAAGTCATGTAAGAGGACCTGACATCAGTGATTAGTCACAAAGAATAGTCACAAAGCAGAATGTCTTGAACCACAACTCATTCAGTTATTAGTCAACAAAAACATGTCTCCTGACGGTTGCAAAGTTGCTCTCTGTGTTTTGTCATTTTTGACTTTATATTTGTGTCATCCATGGCAACAATTACTCAAACATTTTCCAGCACGAGGACCAACTCACGTCACCAACAAAGGCAGAACACCATTCTCCGAAAAATTGCACAATGCCAGTGGTGTTTACATGAAGCCTCTGCTCAGTCTGGGTGGGCAGTCACGTTTCGGCCTCTGGCTGATTTCTAAAACAACGGCAAAGAGCTTCATGATATTTCTCTGATCCCAGACTGCTGAGATCAATGTAGTAACACATGCCACAGGCATCATGTTCTATCTACCTATCATGTTTCATAACTTTTTTTCCCTTTTATGCTGTAAATTTTACAAAAACTAAAACACACTAAAGTACTGAAAATACTGAAGTACCCATTTTCCAAATTTTATCCAACCAACATTTTCGACCATCAGACTCTCTATCAGTGTGACACTCCAAGGCTGTTTCTAAATTTCCTACATATAGCCAGTTAAGTGATTTCTCAAAGATTTACAATTAACACATCATTAATTACAGTCAATACAAACTTGAATAGACAAGAATATGGAAACATACAACCTATAGATCTACATGAATCCTATTCCCCTGTATTAGGTGTAATAATAATTTTAGTTGGAAAAGTATTTCACCCAAAATATCCTTTACCCTGTATATTTAAGCCATTTATGTTATGTATGTAATGTGCTGCTTTGTGGTCTTTATTTTGAGGTACATCCCTTTTACAGTATATTGGCACAGTATATTGTGTATATTAAAACATACGTGCATATACAAATAATTTGAGAATCTTGAAAAAATAACAAAAGTTAAATACTAATTATGATGTTTTTCCATTCAGTCACTGTCTGCTGAAAAGCCTTTTTTAATTTTTAGTACTCAAGTGTCCAAATGAACTGGTTAGAAAATAGTGGGATCGTCTCATATGTTATCTTAGTCATCTTACTTATTGGTTATCATGTCTTATCTTAGTCCCTGATGAAGAGTGGCAGGGGATTCTGGGTTCAATCCAGACATTTCCTAGAAAGCTGAAACAAACTTCTTGCTCACTAAAATAACAGAAGGAAACTAAGTAACCTGCAGCGCCACACAGTGTTGAGTTGTGGAAAGTGCAACTGGGTAAAAATCAGAAAATCTTTAAATTGAAGAGAACCGCATTAAAAAGATATTTCTCCACATACACTATCCTTAAGGATGTCCCAGAATTAAAAAAAGTAGACTGAATAACAAGACACTCAGAGACGGGTCTGAGCATAGAAATGTGGTGAGATAAATGTTCTGCATTCCTCTTAAGACATTTGACATCTTTAAGGAATGAGGAATAACAAAGCAAAAAGAAAGACAGGAATAGACAGAAAGATAGGCATATGTGCCCTACCTTAGCTCCACAGTCTGCCCTCTTCTGCACACAGAAACCTATGAAGGCGGGGTCTGCCACTTTGACCAGGATGTTATCTACACAATACACATGGATGAACTCGACCCCTCTTTTTTCCATGTCATCCAAGATACCCTGGCTCCCTAAAGCTCTGTAAAGACCCCCGTTCCCATCTGAAAAACACAGACACACTTGCTTTAAATGCATAAACTTGCCACTGAGACACAACAAACATGTGAATGAATGAATATGAAATCCTCACACCTACCAGGGGCCATGGAGACCTTTCCTTTGCCCTCCAGAATGATCTTGCCACTGTAGTCCATGGCTGGTAGCATCCCCTGCTGAAAAAAGATGATGTTGTTCTTGTCCAAGCCAAAGTACTTATGTCGTGAGAAGAAGTCCTGTGTGGACTCCATGGTCCTGCCGCTCGTCATAATGTACCTGAAGGAAATACACAGTATCTAGTACTGATAACTGCATTATATGTTTTCCTTTACTTAAATAATTTGTTAAAAAATTCTGAAACTAGTATGACTGCACTTTTTTTTAAATCCTCTGAATATTTGGGAATGCTGTAGAAAATGTTTTTAGCAAGTTTTCACAAAAAGTATACATTAATGCTGCTGCTACCTAAAGCCAGCACATGACAAAGTTCAAACATATGACAGACAATAAAGAAGTAACAACGTCCTTACAGATTCAGAGCTGCTGCAGATTATATCACTCTGCAGTTAATGTCATAATCTTCAGTTACTGTTAAACCCACCTGCACTATTATAGTCTTCCTGATAGCTCTGTCTTCCAAAATGATACAAGGAAGTACTTCTTCTTATTATGTAAGCACAACTAGGACAAATGGTAATACTGACTGGCCGAACACACCTGGTCCAGGTAATCAGCAGTGGGTATGGCAGGGATAGTTGGAAAATAAGCAGTACAGTGTACCTTGAGGACCAGGGTTAGGAAACACTACTTTACTAGCAATAAACTGTCCCTTCCTGAAGGTTAGTATTAGACTGGATAAGTTTTAGCTTGGTGTCCCTAACACACTGCCAAATGAGTTTTCATAGCTTAGGTCTGTTGGGTTTTAAAGCAGCAGCTGACAGACACACTAACTGAACTGTCATGTCTTACCAGTAAATACAGCATATTGTTTTGTGCTTCTGCTCAGCCAGCTGTTGCAGTTTCAAAATGCGTTCAGCTTGGATCTGAAAGAGGGTTTTGTGGGTCAGCAGTCCCACATCGTACATGCCTTTGGGGTAAGAGACCCCTAGTCTGGTTCCCTGGCCCCCAGCCAGCAGCAGGACTGCCACTTTACTCTGAGAGATGCAGTGCAAACCTAGAGGGGAACAGAGCAGAACACTTTGAACAGTGTGCTAAGATAATGTGTCTACATCAAGAGTATTCATATGGTACACAGTCTCAATTTACTATCTAATCTCTGGTGATGGCCTAATTTATTTTTACCTTTGTAAGTGCACTTTAGATAAATACAAAACTATGCTGATAACATTTATTAATTAAATGTATTAAGCCAACTCCTAACATTTTATGGCTTGCCCTACAGGACTTTGGCACAGTAACATATTAAATTAGCCTGAATTGAAATTGAAGTTTATTGTGGCTCACAGGTTCAATGGCTCATAATAGTTTCAGTTTATCTTATATAAACTGCTGCTACGTGACATGATATGAAACCCAAAAAGACAAGTTTTATACGCATAGACTGGGTTAGCCTACTAGACTTTGACAACTCTCCCAAACCTATAAACACGAACACACACACGCACACACACACACACACGATGCACTACAGACAGAGTTGGTTCTGACAGAGCAGGGTGACCTCATGAATTAGGGTCAAGTAACAACTCTATGTACGTCAGACTTAAATCAAAACCAGATGTTCAGCACTGCCCATCATCATCCTCCCCCAGAAAAACTCAACAGACTCACTAAACGTTTAGACCTTCACTGTAAGAGGTATTGCACAAATACTGTTGAACAATGCAA
This sequence comes from Helostoma temminkii, assembly GCA_900302695.1. Taxonomy (NCBI): domain Eukaryota; kingdom Metazoa; phylum Chordata; class Actinopteri; order Anabantiformes; family Helostomatidae; genus Helostoma; species Helostoma temminkii. The sequence goes on along the minus strand of OMLM01020318.1, from coordinate 3,523 downwards.
TGATTCATCTTTCCAATCTACGCAGGAGAATGAGACTGGGCATAGTTTGTGAGTTTAAACAACCACAAACAGGACAAGTGGGGAGTTTCTGATTCTACTCGACTGTGGGAGCTAGAACCAACTCAGAAAAATAAGCTGGAACAAAATGGCTTCTATTGTAAAAAAAAACATCCTTTGAAAATAATAACACAGGTTATCAGAACAGGACACCCACTGACCCACAGCATCTGCGCTACCGTGTGATGTTTTAATCCCCTTCAGCATCCCAGCCAGATTTCAGGAAATGATCTAACTCCCTCACCTGTAAGCCATCACTTCGAATTTGAAAGTTGGTCAATAACAGGACTTAATTGCTAAGCTGCAGTGTCCCTAGAGGATACCGTGCATGCAGTAACTAGGTAGGTCATGTTTAACAACAGGTAGTCACTTAAATCTTATCACATGTTGCAATAAACTTAATACTTATAAAAAACTGTTTGTTTTATTTCCTTATAACACCCAGGCTTCTGGCCAAAGGAGGTTTTAAGGAATGACTGTGTGCGAATATGTCAGTGGAGCTCACCAGTTTGCTCCCAGTCTTTCAGACTCTCCCTGTCCCTCGTCACACTCCCTAACACTTCCCGGGGCACTGGCTCCATGCGGGTGTCCATCTTCTCGTGTTTGGTGCTACTGGACGTCTCCATGGCTTTCTTGAAGAATCCGTTGATCTCCTTAAAGTCCATCCCCTGCAGATTGTGGATCAATTCGGCCTGCTCCTCAGGGCTCAGCTCAGCCCAAAACTGGAGCAGGTGAGACTGGCCGGCTTCAGCCAACCTCTGGGCAACTTTGCTCGTGTTTGGGTCCATGATCAACACTTTTTGATTACCTCTGCCACACTGAAACACACATAAGAATTTTTTATATAGTACATTTGATTATATTTAAGCAAAACGCTACATATGTTCACTCTTTATTCCCCATCAGATTTACACTTATGGCACATGTAGACATGACGTCATAGATGTTTAATAATTAGTCAAAATATTTTGGTGGGGTGGAGTACTTCTGGTGAACCCTGGATTCATTAGCATGGTATTTCTACAGTCATGACTGCTGCTGGTAAGACTAGTACAACAAGTGACATTAAAATACAATAATGGGTATGGTATTTACCTTCTAAACAGGAAATGTGATACAAATAACTACTGCAATGCTTAGTTAAGTTTCTCTGAACTCGCTGCTATAAAAAGAACCAGGAAAAGATGGCTTTACTACTGGAATGCATGGAGTGCATTTAAATGGGATGCTCAAAGCTGCAGTGAAGAATGTCATTCAAAATATTCACAAGGATACAACTTTACAGGAGTGAGCAGGAGGTGAAGCGTTGAATGACAGTGTGAAGTTGAGGCTGTTCCTCCCACAGGCAGCAGATGTGCCTGATGTAACTCTCAGCAGAGACAGATTCAGACTTAACATGGCTTTAATGAGCCAAAGTGCTGTTAGCTACAGAGAATAAGAGTAATTCTGCTGTGTAGAGTAACGAGCTAAGTCAACGTTAACTACAGTGACTACAGTCACTGTGTTAACCTTAGCCGCCGTCTTCAGCAGCAGCAGTAGCTCACAGACGAGCAGTTAGCAGGCTAACTGTGGCGGAAACGGCTCAGTGAAAACATTAAAGATCATATAAGTGAATATCAAACTCTTACCTCTCACAAGTGCTCCTCTCGGCTGTAAGACCATTAACGCCAGTACACTGTGCTCTATATTGTTCTGGTTACGACCTCCCGGACTACACCTCCTGCTACGTCACGCTTGACGTGGCACTAGAGCTGGTGCTGCGTTCAGGGCTCCTCGTAAATTTAACTGACACCGGAAAAAATGCTACCCTTCCCTGCAATGAGAAATTGTCGAAGAGTTGGTGAACCGGTCGTCAGTGAATCATCAGTACACACAGGTGACAGGTAAACAGAGTAAATTATTCACTTTTGCAGTTCATTATTAAAATTCAGTGGTACCAATAGTTTTTGCCTTGTATGTTTTTTTATTAATATGCAGAATATGTAACATGTAACTTAATTCAAAGAGACATTTCATCTTGTTTTGGCTTTTGATATGAGGCGATCATTTTGCAAAGTTTCGTGTGTTAAATATCAAAATGAAAATCTTCTTTCTGAGATTGTTCTTCCTTAGCATATTCAAATGATGTGTTTACTCAGGTACCGGATATCCTCTGCCAGTTGTTTGTACTGAAAAAACTTTAAGAAGATTAAAATAACAATACACACACAGTTAAGGTGCAGCGTGGTGCTGTCAGGAAGTTATGAAGGTTTTTGACAACATAGATCCATGCAATCTGCGCTTTTGAAGCTGTAACTAATGCAACATAACCTAATATCCATAATATCTATTTAATAACTTAAAATATCAATATTAGTGACTGTTTTACTATGAACATTGTTTCCAAAATATAATAAAATTGTATACTAAGGCTCAGGTGGTTATTATGGCGACCTGAGCAGCAGGTCATCATTAATAACAGCAACTGACACAAAAATAATACCTGCCAAATGAACATCTAAGTTGCAGAAAAAAAACATGAACTGAGTGTATCAAGTTTTTTAGATGTTAAAAAATAGCAGAAATTAGATTTTCTTGACATTGGCAGAACATTGTAAAGTATTTTTGTTGTACTAGTATCACAACTAACACCCGCTGTCTCACTCCAATCTGATCACTGATCATTTTAATCATTTTAGGTACATACCTACAATAAATAAAATTTCATGTCATAGAATTGTACCTTTCTTAGTTCCTTGAAAGACTCACATCTGTGTGTAGCTTCCTTTAACTGGAACACACACACTACAATATTCATTCATTCATTCATCTTCAAAACCGCTTAGTCCCCATAGGGGTCACAGGTGTGCTGGAGCCTATACCAGGTGTCATATGGGAGAGAGGCAGGGTACACCCTGGACAGGTCGCCAGTCTATCGCAGGGCCACATATAGACAAACAACCATTCACACTCTCACTAACACCTACGGGCAATTTAGAGTCCCCAGTTAACCTGACTGCATGTCTTTGGCCTGTGGGAGGAAGCCAGAGTCACACTACAATAGATAAAGAATAATTGATTCATCCTGACCAATTATTACCTAAAAACTGCATGTGTAATTGTGCCATGTGCAGTTTTAACCCTCATCATCTCTTACTTGCGGGAATTATTGTTAATAAAAAACTATACCGTTACTATACTATACAGTATATAAAAAATCATCAGTGAAGTAATCATGAATTACCACAGAGGACATGATATGTTTTATATAATTTATTTGTTTTATTTATTTATATAATCTTGGACTGTGGGCCACTCCAAAACCTTTTTTTTCCAAAAGTCATGGGAATAATAAAGATGTTTTTTGGCAAAATTTTTTGGTAGACGGGCCACTCCTGGGAAGGTTCACTACTGTTCCAAGTTTTCTCCATTTGTGGATAATATAATAATAATAATAATAATAATAATAATAATAATAATAATAATA
>OMLM01020317.1:173050-201717 GCA_900302695.1 Helostoma temminkii | reverse complement strand
GTGTAATGGTCAGCACTCTGGACTCTGAATCCAGCGATCCGAGTTCAAATCTCGGTGGGACCTGTTTTATGTAGTCTTGCCTTCAAACATCCTGCTTTAGACTGCGTTTAGGACCATCTACCTAATTAGTAATGGTGAGCACTCTGAACTTTGAATCCAGCCATCCGAGTTTAAATCGTGATGCATCCTCATCTTAAGTATTAAGTCTTAATTACTTAAACCTCACTGATCCCCCATGTTTGTCAAATTCTTGTCCTCTGATTGAAAAAGGCTCATAAGCAATTTTGACCTAACAAGGAAATTGCAGGTTATGGTGTCAGGATGGCCGAGCGGTCTAAGGCGCTGCGTTCAGGTCGCAGTCTCCTCTGGAGGCGTGGGTTCGAATCCCACTTCTGACAAGGAAGCTTTTCATCAGCACATGGTTTTAGGTCTCTCTGTCATGTCCAGTCTCCTCCTCGCTGGGGCATACCTGTCTAGGCTGTTGCATAAAGATGAAAAGTTGTCTGAATGTCTTGTATTTGAATGCTTATAATAAGTCATTAATAACTTCAGGACTGTAGTCCACCAAACTTTCCATCTTCTACGAGACTTCTCTTTATTGACACTGCAGCAACTTTAAACTTGTCCGCTTGTGGACGACTCAATGACTGCAGAGCGTGCAGGTCCTGTGGCTGCAAAACAAGCCCAAATCATCACCCCTCCACCTCCATGCTTGACAGAGGCTATGAGATGTGTCTGCTCAAATGTTGTGTTTGTTTTTTGTCAATCATGTCACCCAAATAACACGCCTCTCTGTACTTAAGGAAAATATAGTATGCAGAACACTCATTATTCCATAAGATGGCGCTGTTATACAAGATTATTTCCGGGGTTGCTCATTTTCTAGAGGCAGGATTGTTTCACACAAAAAAAGATAGAAATTAGAGAGAGAATCGTGGAATATGTTGTATTGTGTGTGTATGTATATACACACACATATTTGTTCGGGGAAACAATATATATATGTGTGTGTGTGTGTGTGTAAACATACAGAACCAGAAGACACAAAAGCTCAAACAACACTAATAACAGAGGGTAAAGCATAAATAAGTCTTGTTATATAAAAAAAAAAATGCACTTATATCTCATAAAACGAACACACTTCTAGTGATGGTGCTCTGCTTTAGTTGTCGTCATGCACCCCTTCCAACAACAAAATGAAAAGAGGAAGAATTTGGTGCATTGTAAAGGGCAATGTCATATTTTATAAACGATGATAACTGTTTATAAAGATGTCGCATGATTTGCTGAAAAAACAAAGTTTGTGATTTTCAAAACTTTTTAATCACATTCATAGAAGACACAGATTAAAATGATTAAAATTGTTAACATAAACATAAAAAATGTAGAACTTGGCTCGGCTACGTGCCGCTTTTTTTCAACCCAGGTTTTCTACAACTACTTAAACATGCAGAAGTTGAAGAAGGAGCGACACTCAAGCACGCATTAGGAATTTACCCAACTCTCGTCCAATTGTAATAACAATGCTCTTGCGCGCATTGGTCACCCGGTCAGGGCCACTTCCTAAATCTCCATGAGAAAAAAATACCCCCTCCCGTGAAAGCGTCCCAGAGGGAGAACGCAGCAGGTTTATGGTAATAAGTCTCCAAGCAGGAGGAGGAGGAGGCGGCGGCGGCGGAGGAGAGCCACGGAGCCATTTTGTACTCATTTCAAACTCAGTGTGGGTTAACGCAGCCGCTGTGCGCCGTGGATACGCTGATAGTATGGACACCAGGCGAATTTTTCCACGCTAAAACTTCACAATGAGGGATAAAAATAAGACTCGGTGCTGGGAGAGGGAGAGTTAATGCTTTTGCAGTGGAGTTTCGCAGAAGTTGAACGGGATTTGGTTGGTTTACAAGCATGGAGCGACCGATGTATTGGATCTGGGTTTGTGTCCTGTTCAACGTGCCGCTTGCGGGATGTTTGGATATACATCTTTCGGAGACTTTACAGCCTGGGAGGCTTTTGGCAAACCTGTCGCTCGGCCATGGATGGACTTATAAAATTGACAGGACTTTATCACCTAAATTTATCCAGAGCTTTTTCCATGTTGAGAGGCACGACGGAGTTATGCGTCTGTCCCACAAAGTTCAGTGTGCGCACACACCGAGGAACCCAGCGCCTGTTTATGTCAGGACAGGTTCCTCTACGTCTGGGGACGTTATTCTGACTCACTTTAATGTGTTTGTTCACGGCCAGGACTGTTTTATCAAATATAAAAGAAAGAAATCACTGGATACGCCTGACATTCACATTAAACACATTTCAAACCTGGATGCGACTTCCTGCCTACCCGCAGGTAAATTGCTTTTGAATGTAACAGAACTTTTGCCCGCATTTACACGAAACGTCACCTTTTTAAACGCTGAATGTGTTGGAAAAGACTTTGGCGCAGTGTTCAGGCATGGGGATTTCTTCCTGGGCAGTGACTTATGCTTTGCGCACAGAGGACAGCCTGAGGTGAATTTGCACTGCGTCTTGCACAGCTCCACGGGCAGACGGCTCTCAGTGAAGGTGAGTTTGACGCTTGTAAAAGTGCCTAAACAACATGAATCCTTAGAGGAAAACTTCCGGAGAAAGTTTGGCAAATTAATCTACAGAGGGAAGCGACAGGTAAACACGTCTCCCCAGTTCCAGCTCCCTAACTATCAGGTGTCTGTGCCCGAGAATGAACCTGCGGGCACGCGGGTCATCACCTTGAAAGCAACTGACCCGGATGATGGAGAGGCAGGGAGGCTGGAGTACAGCATGGAAGCCTTGTTTGACAGCAGGTCCAATGACTTTTTTGACATTGACTCGCAGACCGGGAGTATAACAACCGTCCAGCCTCTAGACAGAGAAATCAAAGACACACATGTTTTCAAAGTCACTGTGACTGACAATGGCACCCCCAAAAGATCTGCCACTTCATACCTCACTGTCACTGTGAGTGACACTAATGACCATAGCCCTGTATTTGAGCAAACTGAATACCGTGTTAGCATCCGGGAGAATGTAGAAGTGGGCTTTGAAGTCATGACGGTCCGAGCCACTGATGGAGATGCTCCTTCCAATGCCAACATGATTTATAAAATTGTGAATGGCGATGGAGTTAACTCTGTGTTTGAAATCGACCCCCGGAACGGCTTGGTGAGAATCAGAGAGCGACCTGACAGGGAGACTCGAGCCTACTACCAGCTGATTGTGGAAGCCAATGACCAGGGCAAAGACCCAGGTCCCCGCAGCGCCACCGCCACAGTCCACATCTCTGTGGAGGATGAGAACGACAACACCCCACAGTTCAGTGAAAAGAGGTATGTTGTACAGGTCCCAGAGAATGTTGCAGTCAACACCAAAGTCATCCAGGTGGAGGCCACAGACAAAGATGAGGGGAACAACGCCAAAGTTCAATACAGCATCATCAGTGGGAATGTTAAAGGACAGTTCTACATTCATTCCCCCACCGGTGTGATTGATGTCATAAATCCTCTGGACTATGAGATGATTCGTGAGTATAATTTGAGAATTAAGGCTCAGGATGGTGGAAGACCTCCATTAATAAATGCCACAGGGATGGTGGTGGTGCAAGTGGTGGATGTGAATGACAATGCCCCCATGTTTGTCAGCACGCCCTTCCAGGCTACAGTGTTGGAAAATGTGGCCATTGGTTATTCTGTAATCCACATTCAGGCAATTGATGGCGATTCAGGAGAAAATGCCCGTTTACAATACAGACTTACCGACACACCCCCTGGTTTTCCATTTACCATCAACAACAGCACAGGTTGGGTTACAGTGAGCAATGAACTTGACAGGGAGACCACTGAATTTTACACCTTTGGTGTGGAGGCAAGAGATCATGGGATACCTGTGATGTCCTCTTCAGCAAGCATCAGCATTACAGTGCTTGATGTGAATGACAACGTGCCAACATTTACAGAAAAGACCTACTCACTGAAGATCAATGAAGATGCCGTGGTGGGAACCAGTGTACTGACGGTGACAGCTGTGGATAGGGACGTCAACAGTGTGGTGACATATCAGATATCGAGTGGCAACACTAGGAATCGTTTTGCAATCACTAGCCAGAGTGGTGGCGGCCTCATCACCTTAGCCCTGCCTTTGGACTACAAACAGGAACGTCAGTATGTCCTGACAGTCACTGCCAGCGACGGAACACGTTATGACACTGCTCAAGTGTTCATCAACGTGACAGACGCCAACACACATCGACCGGTTTTCCAAAGTGCCAACTACCAGGTGATGCTCAGTGAAGAAAAACCAGTGGGCTCCACCGTGGTGTTGATCAGCGCAACCGACGAGGACACAGGGGAAAATGCACGTATCACATATGTGATGGAAGACAATGTTCCCCAGTTTAAAATTGACCCAGATACAGGTGCCATCACAACACAAATGGAGATTGATTATGAAGACCAGGCCTCCTACACGTTAGCCATCATTGCCAGAGACAATGGCATCCCTCAGAAATCAGATACCACCTATGTGGAAATTATCATCCTTGATGCTAATGATAATGCTCCTCAGTTTCTTAGAGATTTGTACCAAGGGACTGTATTTGAAGATGCACCTGTCTACACCAGCGTTCTCCAGATCTCTGCCTCAGACAGAGACTCTGGATCAAATGGCAGATTGAGTTATACATTTCAGGGGGGTGATGATGGAGATGGAGATTTCTTCATAGAGCCTTACTCTGGTATCATCAGAACTGCTAGAAAATTAGACCGGGAGAATGTTCCTGTTTACAATCTGAAGGCCTTTGCTGTTGATAGAGGGGTTCCACCTCTGAAAGCAGCCGTTTCCATTCATGTCATAGTCCAGGACATAAATGACAATGCCCCAGTGTTCGAGAAGGATGAGCTTTTTATTGATGTAGAGGAGAACAGCCCAGTGGGGTCAGTTGTGGCCCGGATCACCGCCACTGACCCCGATGAGGGCACAAATGCTCAGATCATGTATCAGATTGTAGAAGGGAATATTCCTGAAGTTTTCCAGCTGGACATTTTCAACGGTGATCTCACTGCACTCACAGACCTGGATTACGAGACTAAAACAGAATATATCATAGTGGTCCAGGCTACGTCAGCACCTCTAGTGAGCAGGGCCACTGTTCACATCCGCCTCAAAGACATGAATGATAATGAACCTGTGTTGCACAACTTTGAGATTATTTTCAACAACTACGTCACCAACAAATCCAACAGTTTTCCATCAGGGATAATAGGAAAGGTACCAGCTCACGATCCAGATGTGTCGGATAAGCTACGCTACAAGTTTGAATCTGGAAATGAACTCAGTCTGCTGATACTGAATGAGGACACTGGAGATCTGAGGTTAAGCAGAGACCTGGATAATGACAGGCCCTTGGAAGCCCCCATGACTATTTCCGTTTCAGGTAAGGAGCCATCCTGCTCTCAGTTTGTTTCTTTTTATTTGAATAGTTTCTCTTTTCACGTCACATTTATTAGAACATCAGTGTATATATATATATATATATATACACATTTGGGTCACATGGTATGCTGTACAATTTTGCTGCTTCTTCAATATATTATTTTTATTGTACATTGAGGCCAAGGGCAGGTTTTGGCTGTAATGTTTAGTGTGTTTGCTGCAGGCTGTTTCCAGGTTCCTGTTGTGCTGCTTTTGTGCCATTTGGGTGGTAAATGTACTGTGTGGAAGCTGGCTGTGAGTATAAATGTGCTGCTATTAGGGTGTCCTGCAGCACACCCTCATAACCGAGATACTTTGTTGTTGCCGATATTTGGGTTTCTGTCACAAGTAGGAACACACCCATGCACATGGTGTACACTTATGTTTTCCCTTCTTTGGAACATGTATAAGCTGCAGTCTTTGAAATTCACAGGCCAAATGGTTCTAGGCTTCAGTAGGTGTCGTTCATGATTTAACCTGAGTAGTTGGCTTTGTTTTACATTGTATTTCTACGCGTTCACACTTAAAACTAACTACAACTATTTCATTTTAGAATGAAAGCGATGTTTGCGGTCCATGGTTTTGTTTGGGAAGGATTTCCTTAACATATTTTGAATTTAAAAATGTGTGCATTCATAATACAAGGTCATGCACAAAGAATTAGCTTTTTTTCCACTACATACGCAGACTTTGTTCTTTAAAGTTAAAGATTAAACAAATGCAAACACTTACATTCACACCTAAACTGGCATCAGTACAAGAAAGCACTCACACACAAACACACTTTGTAAAAAAGCACTGTGACATTAATAATACCCTGACAGAATAACTGCCCTATTACTTATTGACAACTAGTTGCTCAACCCTTCTCTTTTCCCCTCTTTCTCATTCTTTTCTCACTCTCCCTCTTTCGATGTTGGTTGATCTTTCAAAGCATGTTAAGCCTGAAAATGGGCAATCAGCCCAACACAGCTAGATCTCTACAGCCCCCCCTTTTACAGTGTCATCATATCATCTCTCCAAGCTCAAGCATGCCAGCATATCGCACATAGAGATGGAATACAACGAGCTGCTGTGTAACAGGCAGCAGCAGGGCAAAGTCGCACTTCCTTGTGCCTTCCTTCTTCTGAATCACAATGATATACTGTATACATTTTGCTCATGACTTTTTACTTTCAAATCGCTTTTTTCAATGTCTTTGATTGTTTTCTTCAACATTCCTTCTGTGATGTCTAGTGCTACACTCTACAAGTCTACCACTTTTCTCTAACAGCAATATTGCTAGAGGACCTTTTCTTTGTCCTGGACAAGAGACAGTTTTTATAGCTGTCATAGATGACCCACAGAGCATCTGAAGAGGCAGTGAATAACCGCAATCATTACTGGTCTTATACCATTCACTCCGACAACAGGGACCTCATGATGGTCCCACAGGGGGCTGGACCTCTTCATTAGTTTTAGCAATGCACACACATACACATATGTAAGCACGTGTTCATGCACAATTGACCAAATGCGTGCTTGCATTGAAGAACAGCTCCATACCCCCCTTTTTTGTGGCTCGCCCTAATGTCAAGTGTTAGGTAACCGTTACTGCAGATGTCTTGACCTTTTAACCTCAGGCTTTTGTGAGAGGAAAGCCTGGGGGTATTGGTGAACTAATGGCACCTTAACAAGCACGAAGAGACAAGACTCTGATTGTGTCTGTGCATCTTTTGAATTTAATCACTCTGTGGTTTCCCTTGTCTCCCATATTTTTCTTTGGAGTATTTAGTTTTATTGCAGGGTTTTTGTTTTGACCTTCTGTTAGTGACTGATATAGAGCCTGTCAGGTGTCTTCTTGGTTCTAAGAATTAAGTGTAAATCATGTTTTTTCCAAATTCACATTTACTTTTAGTCATTTAGTAGACACTTTTATCCAAACGATTACAAGTTAGGGAAGGTTTGGACAGCTGCACAAAGAGGATGCTGCTACTATGGGGTATTGGTGTCTTCAGCAAGTAGCCAGGAGGGAATTGAGCCACTAATCCTTAGAAGACTGCTCTGCCACTTTCGTGTCTTGGATATAAATTTACAGATGTTGGTAGAGCTTATAAGACATTATTAAATGCTGCTTGTTTATTGACATCATGCTGCTACTGTTCTCGTTTATTCTCTCTAACAGGGTCACTTCAAGTTGACCTCATTGACTTGCAATTAATGGCGTTCTTTGAACCTCTGTAGAAAATGCAATCAGTGCTTTTATTCTGGTGAGCAGAAGCCCTGAGAATGTTTCCAGAGCTCTGTGCTGAAACACAAGAATGCCCTGATAACTCCCACCAGATACACTCGCTTAACACACTCTGCTAGCCACAACACTGTTCCATCTGTCCTAATGTCTCTCTCCCTCTACTTGTGTTTATGTGTGTGTGAGGCGGTAACTCTGGTGGTTCGATAGCTGAGGTCTATGTGTTCTCATTGTAAGGGCTCTTATCTTAACTTGTCAAATTTCACTTGAAACCTTTGGGGTTTTCACTCTCGTTTTCTAAAAGATGAGTATCTGTCAATTTCTATGACTGCTTTGAATGTCACAGAGTCAGAGAGGTACAGTATTCCATTGACATACACCTGTGTCCCTCCTTTCTTTAAATACTTTTTCTTATCTAACCTACTTCAACAGCAGCGTTACTGAGCCCTATCCAGTCACTAAGTCTGTCATTCCCTGATTTCTCACCAATCAAAGACAGCCTGCAGCAATACTGAGGAAGCAGTCACCATTACAACAATTTGTTTCCATAATTTCTCCATAATAAGATGCTCAAACCAGCTGGTTGACTGCCAGAACTGCCAGTCAGACCTAACATCTAAAGCCAAGATTTACCAGCATTTGACTGGCATGTGCTGCTAATACGCCTCTGTTGTGAGTAGTGTAGATAATAAGTGATTTCCTACAGGGGTGTTCAAAAGAAAGGCTTGGTTCTGATCATACACGTTTGGACTTTTAAACTTTGAAAATATATGACATGACAGATCAATCATCCCAAGGAGTCGATCTGAACTCATGCACTTCACGTCTATTTCACATAATTGAGCAACTGATAATTTCAAGACACAAAAAAGCGACTAGAGATTACATGTGACACTAGTACATTATTATTTCATCAGCCAATTTAGACACAGTGTAGAGGGATGTGTCTGTCAGTGCAGGAAAGACTCGGATCATTTGTGCTGCTTGCTTATTTGATCACATTTCCACCACGTTGTTCTACATGCTCCAAGGAAATTGCTTCTTCCTGATACGTAAAAGGTGTCACCTAATGTGCACTGGACTTTTTCTTTCCTGATACCTGGTAGGTGGAGTTTATAGCAACAAATATTAAAACGTGCATGAACTGGCTATAGGTGGAGTTATATCTTTCTATTATACAACAGAGCAGGTTCTTACTTAAACGATTAGGAATGATTGATGCTAAATTGTCTTTTTCCACACAGGCTCTGATCTTTTTCCTTGCTGTTGGTGAACGGGATGGCATGCCTCTACACGCACTCATACATATCCCCTCCCTTCTTCCCTCCTTCTTACTCCTCGTCCTCTCCCTCTTTTTCCACATGGGTCTTTTGCAGAGCTTCCCTGCCATGGTTTGCCTCTTAATCCCATTCAAGGAGCCGCATAGTTCTCGTCCGCCCACCACCTCCTGCTAATACACACGTTTTCCTTCTGTCTCTCACTTCTCTTTCTCTATAAACATAATTAGATTTCAACCGTGACGAAAAGAACTCACTTAAATTCAGGGTAAGATAAAATACAAGAACTCACAGAATGTCCACAGACAGGCCACTTAAAAACATTCCTTTGAAAACCACAGCTTTGTTATTTATGAGGAAAGACAAATGTAATTGTCCCTTTATTATGAGGGACAATTACACTTGTGCAATACAGTATTGGGTGCGATACATTGCTCTCCATATGAAGCCATATTGTGGCTTTTTATTCATTCCTTCCTGCCACAACGCCATCTCATCTAATAAGGCATCTTTCTGTTTTTCTCCATCCCCTGACTTTGGAATTCTTTTGAGTTCAATCTTTCTTTGGCCCCAACATTTTGCGTCACACTTCAGAAGACACAAGAAGGCATGGTGGGAAAAACTGTCTGAATGAGTCAAGGGACATGCACCTCCCCTTCTATTCCCGTTTCCCTGTCTTTCCCAGGTAACTGTCTGACAAGAGAAATGTGACTCCTCATTTGTGCACAGGTGTGGTAGTGATGCACAAACACAGACAGTGATGACATGTGACCTTTCACCTGTGAGATCAAAGAAGGACATGGGTTGTTACGCAGACACACTCAGCGGTGAGAAATATCCGTACTCTTTTACACACGACTTGTGACCCCAAGCTGATAGATAGAACAGAAAGAAGGTGAAGTAACAAGAAAAAGGAGTGTGTTCAGATGACAGATGTTGTCAATGTGGCTGTTAGTGTGTGTTTTGATGTGGGGTAGCAGGCTGAAATTCATTACCTGTGATTTCTTCCAGTTTAAAAACTCAGTCAGCACTAATTGTTACCTATTACAGTTGACTTTGTGTAGCTAGACATTTTCCACAGTCCTTTCTTTCTGCAGTGATGTCAGCTCTAGTACTTTATCAGCTGAAACGTGTATGCAAAGTCTACATGGATGGTGCCTTTTTCCTGCAGTGTGAGATACGCTGCCATTCTCAGGCTTGGCATTCTCAGTAACTGATACTGGGAGATCCCATTCATTCCTAAGATATCAGACACTGTCTTGGTTTAAACTGTGGCTCTCACCACATGCCCCTCTGTCTCCTCCCTCCCTCTTCTATCTCAGTGCTCTTTCCTCTAACACTCAGTGTCTCTAACTGTAGGACTTAGCCAGACTCAGGCTAGCAGTTTCTACTCTGTTTCAGGTCTCTTTCCTAAGCTAAGCTAATGTATCATATGTTGTACAGACACGAGAGTGATATCAATCTTCAAACTATTTCTCTAAGGCACCTTTATCCTGCAAGTGCACTGGATGCAAAATACAGACCGTATGCTCTAGCAAAATGCTTGCCGTATAGCATATGTCTGTGTAATTAATGAGAAGCAATTACATTCATGCTTAATCTTGTACATCCCTCGTGTGCTTTCATGTGTGCTTGCTAGGACAGTGTGTGTGTGTGTGTGTGTGTGTGTGTGTGTGTGTGTGTGCATGTGTGCCTCCAGGTTGTGGTCTAGAGTCTGACATGTAAATTCCAGGGGATCAGGACTGGTCAGTGTTTGCTCCATTGATGTCTGTGTGCTGAATTACAGGCTAGAAATAGGAGGGGTGTTTAAGGATCTAAGACTCTGGTGCTGTCACAGTCTGTGCGAAGCAAAAACACCACACAGCGACTGAATAGGTTGGGTGCTGATCCTAAGTTTCCCAAGGGAAACAAAACATTGACTTTGTTTGGAGGTTTGGTGTTACGACATTATATCCACAGCAGAATGGCAGTTTTTGCACTTAACTCCTACTTGGCATGAGTTACATTTTTATCCCCGTTTGTCTGATGTCTAAATCTGTCCACCTTTGCTACTTGAGCCATTTTTCCTCCCACACTCTTAATCATTGTGCAGCTTTCTTCAGATTCGTGTTTTCTTTCTACCGGGAAATCTTTGCAAGCATTGTGCCGGTTTCTGTCACTGACTGAAGAGTGATCCAGAAAGTGCATTATCTTCCCATCATCCAAGTGTGTTTGCTGTGGAGCTTCAAAGAGGGGCTGCTTGTTTGCAAACACCTACGCCTTGTGTTCAGGGGTTAAATGGGGGTAATGGAGGGGGGCAGCACTTTTGTTATTCCTTGTGATTTATGTTCAGTTTGGGTTTTTTGACTAATCCTTGAATAAATGTGTGTGAAACTGCATTTTAATGAGTGTGTGGATTGCTGTTTAGCAACCTTCCTCCAGTTGGACACACACAACACACTCCTCTTTCCTCTCTGTCACAAACACTCACACAGAGGCAGGGTTATCTCTTGTTTACATGCTGCAGGACAGTGATTTACCCCTCAAACTCCAGCGAGTTCAGCTAGTTGGTGGAGGGGTCGTATTTGATTGTAACCTGACACACCTTTGTCAGTCTCATTCTTTTCGTTTTCTCTCGCTCACGTGGCACAATACTCGTCTTTGTCTCTCTCGCACACCTCATGAGTGTGACACAACATGCGTCGCGATGTGCGATGACCAGCTGCAGGAATGTGAAGCGGAGGGGCTGAAGGTGTATATTTACAGCATCTAGTCAGAATAACAAGAGCGACAGTGAAGGAGAGCCAAAAAAAGAGGAGAACATAGTGGAGCCTCCCACCACTGTTTTTTCTATTACTACTACTACTGTCGCAGCAGCACTAATGAATTTAGAATTGAGCATTCAAAAGTGTTGCATTACTTTGCATCCATTTGTAATTACTTTAAAATATTTCGCATCAAGCTGTGTAATTGAACTTTAAACTTTTAGAAACCAGATTTTACCCCGAGGTGTGGGCTCTTCATCATTTTAGACTAAGGATCTGAGGAAGCAACATTTTCACCACTAGGGCCACTAGAGTGATGAACCGACTGCCTGAGGAGCTAAGGCCAGCTAAGGCTGTGCAATTATCTTGTTTCTGTCTGAAAACCACAAATTAGGAACTTCAAAGTGCCACTTAGTCGATGACAGAATGAAAATACGTTCTTCAGATGTGGGCCCTACACAAATCTTACTTTGTTGTACTGAAAGTTGCCTTTTAATATGCTGTGAAATTATAATTTATTTCCATCTGTGATTAAGGCTCAACATAGCTAAGCTACATATATTATTTCCATCAATATTTGTAACAGTGTTTTATAGCTAAACTTGTCTGCATACTAGTAACAAGTGGTGGTGTGGTCTGTGAGAGTAAGCTAAGCTAGGCTAACCGGCTGCTGGCTGGAGCTTTAGAATATATTGTCAACATTAGTTTACCTTTAGGGCAAAGTTGACTTTTGAACCTGTTTATTTTAACAACATTCTTTACATGTCTTTTTTTACAAAGCGCCTACATTGTAATTCTACCACCCACTATAACTTTACCAATACTAGGGAACAACAGTGTGTATTAATACCATGTGCAATGCATTAGGCTATGTTCCTCAGAGCTATTAGTGTTGGCATTGGCGCTGACAATTCAGGTATTAGGATGAAATATCAAACGGCTTAAATGGTTTGAGCTCATTGGCACAAACAGGCCAAAATCTGTTCAACACTGAAGTTGCGTTGCTTAATCCAGGAGCATAAGAAAAACCTGCCCTTCTGCAGAAATCCTATCCACATCCACCATATCCCACGACAAACTAAAACTGGCCAACACAAATCTTAATATGGGAAATGACGGTGAAAAAAATATATTTAAGTTATTCCAAACACTCTGTAATGCATGCAATCTTAATGAAGGTCACAAAGGCTTTCTTAGCTAGTTTTGAATGAAACATGGCTAACTGCAGCTTTTCTGTAATCTGACACCCTGCCGTATTACCCTTCTTTAAATCTCCTTGATTGGGGTTTAACACTGATCCTCAGTGAGTGTTGATATTGGACTCCATAAAAAGACTTAATACCAGACTATGTTCACAGAGGTGTCAGTTTTAGTCATTTCCCCTACAGCCAGAGAACGAGCTGGTGACAGGTGTAATCATGACAGTTAATAGTTTGTGTGGGAACCTGTTGATGCATGCTTGGCTCTCAAATTGTTGTCCTTTTTTCATCTGTCAGAAAGCACTCGACGTTCCTGAAATGTCATCTTTTGATTAACTTGCTTATGTATAGGTCACATGTGGCGTAGAGGCATTTGTAGTTTCTTCAGTTGGTTTTCTTTGTATGAAAATGGCTACAAGCACTATAGGCAGCCATGTCCATTAGTATGTGATATAGTTATCCCCTCTTTTCAAAAGGAATATTGCAGTGTCTTCTTGCAGTTTTCTTTAATTTGCTACTTTAGCGGTATTGCTGCAGTGGTGGCAGCAGAGTGAAATATCACAAGAAATGTAGCACACCCATTCATGTTCCCCTTAAAATTAATTTGCTTTAACTAACTTGACTTAGTTCAGTACAATCTACTGCATCAGTGTAGTACTTTGGCTTACGGCAAAATACCTGCCTACCTTTTTGTCCACCGAAGCTACTACTGTGTGCTAATTAGCAAACGTTAGCATGCTAAAACTAATACAGTATGCTAGGTAAACCCACCAGCTAAACAGCAGCTTGTTAGCATTGGCAGTTTGAGGATGTTAGCATGTTGACTCTCACAGAGCTGCTAGCATGACTGTAGAATGTTGGACTAACATTTACCCAGATTTTATTTACAGTTGTATGGCGTGTTTATATGCATTATGACTTTTGTGGCTCCATGATTAAGCCCTTAAAGGATAAAATTGTTCCTCCAGGAAAGGTCAAGCTCAGAAGAATTTACAGAGACGCTTTAGTGGCCTACATGTTTACTGTCATCACAGACAACGGCTGTCAACATGTGTATCATGTTACAAGCTTCTGTTCTCCTCTGACGGCACCTTTCTCTTGTAAGTTTGATACATGTACATGTACAATGCAAACAGACATGTTGTATAAAATACACATGCATCTTAAAGTTTAGTAAAGTGGAATCTTGTAGTTTGCAGGCAAAGCATACGCCACACCCTAAGTCACACTTGAATCCTACAGGCGGAGCGGCTTAGACTTCTGTAAGTATTTCAAAGAAACAGACTAAGACGTGCGAATTGAAGCTTTGTATGTTTCCTACAAGCCTCCAGGCTTCGTCTTTTAACAAAGCGTAAGACATAGAAACTTATATGTAGACAGAGGTGTATTGGATTTACTCTGCATTTTGATAGATGTTCTTTTGATCTGAGACATCCTCCTGTTACCTTTTGGATAGGGTGACTCATTCATACAGTCAAAAACACATCCATTAACATCCATGCAAAAACATGTATTTTGCATGCACATTTACGTAATGTCACACATTATCATTATCAGAGACTTTTTGTGGGCTGCGCAGTGGCCGACCTCTTCCCCTGGAGTGTTGGAGTATTAAGGCCAAGTTTTGCACAGAGATCCCTTCCACCTTTATATGCCACACAAAAACTACCTCTCCCTCCCAAAATGTCTTCAGTTACACAGGAAGAATAAGAAGTAGGATCTTTTGTATGTTTGGTTTGATCGTGTTCTAACTGTACTTTGGAATTTTGCTGCTATATGAGGAGAACACTTATATTTGTAAATGTACAGTATTATTAACCATTATAACCTGACCTACAGAGGTATATTTTATAAAATTACAAAAGGTTAAAGTTGTTGACAGCTGCGTCGACAAACAGTTGAAATGTCCTTTCCTTAAAATGCTAAATGGGAGATTCCAGGATCCACAATGCTTCCCTCTGTCCCTGTTCGTGACATGTGATGTTTGAAAATAACATACGTGCTGCTGTCTACCTTGAACAGCCCCTTATCAAATTAAATCCTGCGCTAGAGGAGCTCTTTGTTCAGGAGCTCTTTGTGAGTGTGTGTGTTTGTGTGTAATACCTAGGGTGATTAAAACGCTTTTACATTTTAACATCAAGTTAAAGCCACAAATCAATTCCTGCACACTAGTGATGTTTCTGCAGTGATAAAAGGACATTTTCTGAGAGATTAACTAAAAACTTAGGGCCTCTTTTGAATTATTCTCCTTTCTCTTCTGTTCCTTCTACGTAGAGTAACTACATACAGACTGCAGCAAAGTGAGCTGCTTTTACTGGTACTAGTGCATTAGTGAAGGCCATTTGCCAATTCCTACACAAACCTACACTCTGCATATGATCACCTAAAACACTGCCGGAATTGATTTCCAGTAATTAGTAATGTAGCCTCTATTTCTTAATAGGCTTTAATGGTTGCGGAACTGCCGTTGCCTATTAGTGCTGTAACATGGAGGCAGGTACAAGTGGTTTCAAGAAAGACAAGTGTTGCAGTAAATGATCGATCAATATGTAGCCAAATGGGAGGTGCTGGTATCAGGCAACAATATCCTTTGTTTTATGTCTGCTTTCTGTCAGGTCAAAAAATTGCCTGCTGAGGCAGTGCAGATTCAGGGGTCACGACCTCAGATTATGGCCATCTGAGCTTTGGCCCCTGGAAGGTCACACAGACAAAGAAGGACTAGAGTGTCACAGATGAGGGCTCAGTGGTTTGTTACACTGGTCTTATCTAAGCAAACCTTCACTTTACTGCTGGGTCATCTGGACTGTCACTGTCTTACCTTCTGTGAGGAAACAGTTGGTTTTAAAATAAAACCACATGTAACAGTAATCATTACCTTACATTGCCTTGCCTCTGATACGCCACTGGCACTACCTCTCGAGGCGGCTTAAAGGCGTGTGAGGTGAAGCCGAGGCTGTTGGGGAATTCACATTTCAGTCTGAGCTGGCATTCAGAAGTCAGGCCTGTATATTAGCATTTTATCTCCCTGTACACAATCCTGTTGTGATTCACTTATCCTCTGATCACTGGGAGACACTTGCCTTGCTTAGTTTTAGCATGTCAAATGTGTAAATGTGCTTCTGTCTTTAAATGCAGTAGCTTTGCATTTTAGGTGTGAAGTGATTGTCTCAAAGTGTTAAGGGCCACACGGGTTGTAATGGGCTCCCAGGACAAGGGTTTTCAATGCAGGCCTTTGATTGCAGGTTTCACAGTTGGTTGAGTACTTTTAAGCACCTTCTATTGAATAGAAGTTGTTTGTGAGACTGAAAATCCTATTTGAAAATAATACTTTTTTCAGTATTATCTTTTACATTTTCACTGGGATAACTTCTAAACTCTTAGCTTGTTTGTTAATTTACATGAGCACAGTGGTTTGCAGGTATTTATTGGTTCCCCTTAAGGGCAGTTTGGAGCCTTTGGCTGTACATCTGATACTACATGTGGGTAACAGACTGTTGGTGGTGGGTGAAGCAGAAGCTCCACCAAGTCCAGTGATGTTAGGAATGAGTTAGTTCAGCTCCAAAGTCCAGGGGGTTACAGTTTCTTCACTGAGGGTCCCGGGTGACAGCTGACTATCCATGCCCCGAATACCACTGCCCTCGAACACATTCATCACTACACGTGCACATACCTAATGTGCATATATATTACTTTGGTGCTGTACATTCTGAGTACATGTAAATGCTTTTGGGAGACAAAGCGATTTTACTTTTCTATGAATGCAAACGCAGCCCCGCAGACATGTATTTACATAGACACACATAATTTACAGTAGAACTGAATCCATTTGTTAAATTATCAGTCAATCAACAGATTAAAATCAATACCTTTTTTGCTTGACATTAAAGTGAATATATGTATTTTTTGGACTAATCAAGCATTTTGAAAATGTTAATTTTAGCTCCAAGAACCAGTGCTGGACTATTTAACCTGTTAACTATTTTCTGACATTGTATAAGCTAAACAGTTCATCAATAAAATAATTACTGGATTCATTGTTATTAACACATAAGCAATCTAACATACTGTACATTGCAGATGTTGCCCTTAAGCCTTAAGCTCCAACTTTGCCTTAAATACAGACATCAAACTTCAATGCCAGCACAAGGCGAGTTCAACAGTGCCCCCCTCCCATGCCAGGTTCATAAAATCTGTACAGAATGACGTGGTGGAAAAATGATACCAAAATCCCACCTTGAGCAAGCTGTGTAAAAAGGATTTAAGACTTTCCTCTCCTGCCTGGTTTCCCCTCTGTAACACATCCTTTGCACACATCCACCTAAATCTGCGAAGGACAAACTGATATGAGTCGAGGCCTGTCAGTCTTGTAAAGCAGTATCCACAAAATAAGAGAGGAAAGATGTGGTTAGTTGTTGTGGTTTAGCTTCAGGGCCAAGTTGGTTTATAGCTGGGATGATCATCATATATACATACACAGTACGTGATCAACCTTGTACTTCCCTCCATACCTGCTTTCTGTAGTCAGTCAGTCAGTGGGGTCCAGAAGGCTGCAGGGATAATAAAGTGGAAATTGTCTATTATTACTAAAGCGATGACAGCAGCCGTGGGCAGGCATCATACACTGGCATACTTCTGGCATTGCGTAAGTGGAGTTGTCCTCTTTCACACGCTATTATTTTTGATTTTTACACAATTTGTTCTCCAACAGTATATTTATTTTTCTTATTTTCTGTATAAGACATGTCTTTGTGGTTCAGGTTGTTTGTGTTAGTTATACCTTCGTGCAGTGACCCACCGCTCCCTCAGAAATCACATTTAAACAGAAAGGAAGGTTTGTTTATTCATTAAACCCATTAAATTTCCATTAAAAATTACTATGTTGGTCCTGGTTGACAATTGCTGGGTTGCTCTGTCATTTTGTTGTTTAGTTTTGTCTGGTAAATCTGAAGGCAGTGATGGTGCACAGCTCAGCAGTTTGCCCTTACACATAGTTGCTGAGTGTGTACCCACAACTACACATACTCTAGCAATTATTCAAAGATAATTGCTTTACTTTGGAAAGCTATAGACCTCCCACCTGGATTGAACCACATTTGGTTAACTGATACAAATTCCAGGATCAATAGATGTTCTCATTCTCACACACACGTACACGTACACTTGTGTATTACTTGAAGTCTTGTTTTGGATGGCTTTCGTAGACATCTCTTCCTACTTAATAGTCTCCGCATTCCAGCTTCCACCAAAGGAATGACTTCATCTGCAAGCCAAACCGAAAAACATCATCATAATTTGACTGAGAGCTCCCAATAAGAGTATGTATGCATGTGCAATCTTGCTTGTGTGGCTACATGCAGTGTGCATTGTGCTTTTGGCGAAAGCTCTTTAAATACACACTCAAAACAGATAAAATTGAGATAATTACCTTGTAGAAATAACTGAGGTTCCTATACAACATTTTCATACTCATATTTCTGTGACATGCACAGTCACACATGCGGCTCTTTAGCTCATTACAGCAACCCTGTTCCTCTTCTCTTCCCCGCTCCCCTTAAAAGCATCAAAACATGCCGTAACATGATCCCAAAACTTCAAAAACCTTCATTTTTTGAAGCGCCAGAAATGTTCTATATTTGTGATTGATTGAGGTGAAGACAGTAATTCATAGGACTATTAAAATTTGTCTCTTTGAGGGCTGATCGAATAGCTGTGTGATGTTGGGGCGTGTCCTTGCAGGTTGAGTTTAAGTCAAAATTTACTGTTTCCCCACCCCAATAAATCCTTCTTTATGGGGGAAGGGTGGAGGTGAGCGAATAGCAAGATGAAGAGGGACAGAGAGTAATTTAAGGTGAAGATGAATCTTGTGTTATCTGTAATTCTGGAGTTGCTGGAATACTTTTCTGAAATGTTGCCACTAGTTTGTTAGAAGTGCCTTAGCATTTGAATGAACAAACATACCTGTAATATCCAAAGGAGAGTCATAACTATATTGTACATATTAACAACATAATCCTGATTGAGAAAGAGCAGGACGTGAGTTTAAAGTTTGTTTTAACTCACTGCTGGAAATCTGTAATCTGTACTTTTTGTCTTACAGAGGCACTTACAATAAGAAGCTAGAGATGCTGTTATCAGCTATAATATGTGTTGACAGTAAGTGGTACCTTAATTTTAGCAAGGAATGCTGTCAATTTGTCAAGTTTGGTGAGGACTGTGGGACCACCTATGCTAAAAGCTATGTAAGGAGACATTATCAAGCACATGTCTACCAGCTTAGAAACCTTATTTCCTGCTTGAAAGTAGAATTTAGTTTGTCTGCCTTTTCTTTTCTTTTTTAATATAATGTTTGGATTGTGCAGCATTTTTTGTAATTAGCTGTACAGTAAACAAGTAAGAGATTACATCATTATTAATTCATATTTTGATTATTTTCTTGATTGATTAATTGGTTTGTCTATAAAATATACATATTATATAACTGTGCTTTAGGTGAAACAAAGGCCTTGATATTCCCTGTTTTGTCCAAACAACCAAACTAAGCTACGTTACTAAATGATTCATTTATATACATTTTCTGTTGATCGACTCATTTGGTTTATGAGTGCAGCTGCACTTTATTATTTATGTGCCACATCAAAGGAAAATGTCCCCATATACCCTTTTTCGACCATAGCCATTAAGCCATTAGCTAAGTAATTAGCATTAACAATGTTTTATCGGTCACACTGCAGCTAAACAAATCTAATAAATGATGAACTATCTTTTTTACTTTACAAAAGAGCTTTAATTTATCTCATTGGTCACTCTCACTTTGTTCTTAGTTCCAGACCAGCAAAGGGTTGGTGCCAAGCAAAGAACCGGTTCACATTTAACACTAGCTACTGTGGAAACTGACATTCTCCCTTGCATGTAGCCAGACGTAACCTCTCAGATTTAATTGTAGGTGAAGTAAATTTTTTTTTGTTTATTGAAGTGACATCTCAGTTCATACAAGTTGTCTGCAAATACAACAACTTGAAATTTACTTCCACTCCACTAAAACAAGTAATCAATTGTGCTATTTTTATTACTTTAAGCTTTATTGCCTAATGTAGAAACTGCAATACAGAAAGGTAGGTAGATTCTCCAGAAGCAAACTGATACCTCTCACTGCCTCCCTCCTTTTCTTTTCTGAAGCTGACTCATTACCACACACCATTCTTGTCAGCCTTGTCACCAGGCACAATGCGGTGACATTTAAGTGACCCTCTAGAGAAGAAAATGCAGGGAGGATAGAAAGTAGGAAATAAGTAAATATAAAAGAAGCAGGGGGAGATGGATACATAATGAGGGGATGGAAGTTCTGTCATAAGAGTTAAAATAAGGGAGCTACATGAATCTTGACAGGAAGGGAGTAAAATGAAGTAAAGTGAGAAATAGGGAGGAGGAAAGGAAGGAAAAGGATAGAGGAAAGAAGTGGGGGGCATCTCTTTTTTACCATCACATTCTGTTTTTTTCAGACTTCAAAGAATCTCCTGCTGGGAAGGAATTATTCCCCTCAGCTCAACCATACCACTGTGTTACACTATTTTCTCCCTCCTGGTTTTCTTCCTTTGCAACACCCCAGCCACACTACACATTACTTGTTGCTTCCACAGAGTCTCTTGTAAATAAGATGTTTCTGGCTCTTTTGAAAAGCTTTTAGTGGTGTCATTATAGCTGATGCACTGATGGCATGAACTTTTTTTTTTTACTGTGCATGCTAGTTGCTTTTCCCCTTCTGTTCCTCTCGCTTTTAATTTTGCGGGTTTCTGTCTTGATTTTTGTCTTTCTTGAAAGCACACAAACCTTTGGGAATTACTGGGCTCCCTGGAGATTAACATGCAAAGGGGCCCAGCTTGTAAAACCAAGTAAAGTCTCATAAAATCAAGACACAAAAAATATACAAAGGACAAATAGTCTTTGTGTTAAACACCTGTGTTGCCTACTACAATCTTTCTCTACTTTTTTTTTGTAATTTAAGAGAAAGAGAGAGAATAAGGTATTTCAGATGTGGCCTGACCAGGCTGAATCAGTGACGGCACAAGGCCAAGAGAGGATAGAAACATCAAGAGGTCAGCTGGCAGCCAGCAGCTCCAGGTGGGCTGTGAGACAGACTCAGTCCAAACAGCACTCAGATATCTACATCTGTATTAACACAGTTTCAACTCCTGGCTGGTTTGCTTGGTGACTAACCAGTGGACTGAATGCATGAATGAATCAAGAAATTTGACTGCTTCAGTGACTGACTGCCTGGCTGACTTATTTAATGACCGAAGACATTCATGAATGACTCTTGAAATGAACAAATGTCTGGCTGGATGACCAACTGGCCAACTGTGAATGAACAGCTGATATACCACATTTGTTGAAACTCAGTTTCAGTCAGCAAAAAGCCAAACGTTCTGGATGTATTCCGAGCCTTAGAATCTAAAAGCACTGTGCATACACAGTTAGAATAAATTATAGCTAATAGGTAAAGAAGTCAAAGGACAAATGTGTGCATTATTTCCTGTGAATCTCATGTACGTGTTAAGTTCAGTCTGGCTCAAGTGCAGGATTGGTGGAGTGAGCCATTAAATCAGTTTTGTGTTATTTTACTGTGATTGACTGTATGTTATATATAATGTTCTAGCTTTTAAAGAGGCTGCTCAGGCTTTTTAGTGCCATGTTGTGATAATTGTAAGCTTTCACTCTGACAGCCTGAAAGTTCCAGCTAATACATTAACAATTTATAGTTTTCTAGACTTCCTGAAGTTGACAGCAGGTTTGAAAGCAAGCCTCCAGGCCTCAAATACTATACAGGAGACCAGAGGATGAGGCAGCTGGGGAGTTTTACCATGTCTAATTAGGAATGAAAACTAACAATTATAGCAGTCAGGTTTTGGAAAAGTCACACTATTGTTTGGCATTTGATTCGCTTTTTCCTTTCTCGGCTTGTTGATAGGAGACAAAAAGTAAGAAATGTCAGATATTCTTTTCATTCAGTGCCTAAGCTTGTAGCCAGCAGACTTTCAACTTGCTGGGGTGTTGGTACAACAAGAAAGGGGAGGATATGTCTGATTTAAGTCTGAATAGTTACATCAGTACTGTTTGAACAATGGAAAGATGGAAAACACCAGGAAATGAGTAAGCCCATCAGTTCAAACATCCCTGCACTCTCTCTATTGAACTTTAACTTGTCTTTGCTTAAACAGAATCATATGATGACTGCATAACACTAATGGAGCTGGGGAAACTCTTGTAGACAGGGAGACCCTTTAAAGTGCCAATGGTTCAAGGTTCAGTGTCTTGTCCAGGGACACTTCGAGATGTGACCAAGAATTTGGGTGAACCAGGAGCTGAACCGCCAACCTTGAGGTTTGTAGACAAGTGCCGTACCAACTGTAGAGTTTGGCGGAGTGCTACTTTAATGCCAGCAGGGGTAGAGGCATGTTGGGGGTATACAACATGCATCAGCAGGTGTTGGTGCAGTATTCAGGGTCATTGTCTCCCGAGCTTTGTCCTTGCAATGACACAGAAAACAGCTCCATGTTCACACACACACACAAACACACACACACACACGTCTTGAAGTTTTGCCCAAGTCTCTATTTAAATTGTCTCATGGTTTCCCAGGGTGACACCCCCCCACTGCACCAGCCCGCTCCTGCCCTTCCCTTTTTTATCCTGCTTTGTTGAAAAGAGCCAATCGTGCGTCGGCTGGTAACTAGGCACCCTATTTATCAGTAACCAGCACCAACAATAACTGTAACCGGACACCTCCTCAGAGAGAAAGAGAGGAAAGTAGAGACAGTTGGAATGAGACAAGAAAGAAAAGCAGGGAAACAGAAAGTTAGGGATTTCCAGAAAACAATAAATTTAAGTTCAGTCTATGTAAAGCAGTGCTTTTATTGTTTACTATAGATGTGTTTGTTGCTTGTGTGTATTTAAAGTTTATTTGGTTTCTCTTTGAAACATCATTAGCAAATTAAATGTTAATATTTTAGTATACCCAAAAAATGCCTGTAATAGTATGGAATGAGAGAAATGCAGAAGTGTGAACAACAGCCAGGATGAGCAAGCGAAGGCAGCAGCTAACGACAGAAACGGAGCAAAAGACAGGATCTAGTGTCAGTGTAATGGATACGTGGGTCCTATTAGGCCACTCATGGCTGGGTAGCTCTTAAGAGAGCGGTGTAGGCCGACCTGTGAGGAGGCTTTTGATCGTTGCGCACCCCCACCAAACCAACTATTTGTCCACTGTTAACTTATCAAATGGAATCAATGCTAGAGAGAGTGAGTTAAAGCAGGAGGGGTGGAGTAGTGTGCGCATATGTGCAGCGTGCCTGAGTGCATTTTGATGTTACTACATGTTTATGCATTCATTTGTTTGTATGGGCAGCTGGGAATGTAAATACATGTGTGTAGACCAACTGTTTATAGGACTGACTGCCTTTAGACAGAGTGTGTGTGCGCGCGCGTGTGTGTGTGTATACACATTCCTTCATATGTTTGACTGATTTCCTCCTAAGAAAGAAAGAAAGGCACATTTGACCTTTCTGTGATCAGCTGAACAAGGACTTTAAAATCGGAAATAATACTGCTAATGCTAATTAACTGACCACACACAAACTCAAGGCTTCACTCTCCATGGTGACACATCAGTATGCAACACATACAAATGGTATTAATATGCATGTAGGTGCTTATGTAGGCTATATGCGAATCAAAAATCAAAAACTTTGCCGCAGTTTCCAGCACCTCACATTCTCACACATTTGTCTTCACTGTTGCCGTGAAGAACTCACTGATCTACTCAAAATAACTAGCGGCAACGACACCACATACGTCATGAACAGACATGTAGAAGCAAGAGGGGAAAAAAAAGACACCTTAATTCTGAGGGAGTCTGATATTTAACAATTAACAAAGAGCTGCCAAATTTCATGAGTTAGATAACAGTCAAACTTATCTCTACTCCAACTTTACCTTATCATAGGAAAACCAGGAACACAATTATGCATCTATCGTTTATTAGTTTGCATTTGGTGAAACTATTTAGTTGTTAGTTGATGTCTTTAGAGCTAAACCTAATAACAATGTGTATGTGTGTGTATATATATATATATATATATATATATTTATTTATTTATTTTTTGTTGTTGTTGTTGTGGACCGGCAGCCACGTTTCGATGTTTGGACCTCATTCTTCAGACTTAGAGTCACTCCACTAGTGGATCAGAATTACCAGAATCTGGTACAAACTAAACTGGTCAGGTGTGTAATCGTCCATAGTTTTATCTCTGCTTGTTTTACTTCAGCAGTTCTGACAGGTCTGCTGGAGGTGATGTACAATGCACCTCTGGACTTGTTCAGGAGTATATTTGACTAACTAATTCCACTTACTTTTTATGACATACCTTAAAATGGGTATCTGTGGATATTAAGATGACAGTATAACAAATTAAGCTATCAGTTTAAGGTCTTTTGAGGAAAACAGTTTGACACTTCTACCACTGAATGATTAAAAGCAATGCTTAAATTACATTCTGCAATAGACTTCAATTAAACTGTCTCTCAATTGTCAAGACACATAAGCTGTTCGTAGATCATTTTTCTGTCTGGTTAATTTTACCCTTACTCTGTGTGGAGTAATACTTGGCCTACACCATTGCCTAAAGGCTTTTGTTGTTTTTTTCTGCTATCACATTATCTGGTGGAAACAGAGCTAGACGACACCTGGAAGCTGTGACTTCTGAACCTTTAATAGGAGGAAGCGGAGGGCTTTAACTCGATTAGCTGGCTCAGGAGTGAGACACACAGACTTGTGAGAGAGAGAGAGGGCTGACACAGCCAATAGACCGACATCCCAGAGTACTCTAGTGGAACAGCTAAGTGGATTTAACAGTGCTTTAAAATCAATTATGAAAACAGTGCTGCAATAGAAGCAATTCTATAGTGCCTCTGATTGCCTCCACATTTACAAAGCTAATGGTGCTTGATAGTGCCCTGTTACAGTGTCTGTACTTTTTCTAGCTGATCTTCTGTAACCCAGCTCTGCATTTTTACAACAGAGTTTGTGTGAGGAAAGTAAAGTGTGCATCACATGACAGTTTCTCCTTAATTTACTGAGGTTAGGCTTAATCCAGTTTGACACAGTGTCCCATTTGTGTTTTTTCTTCTGTGAAGAAAACTTGTTAAACACCAGAATGTGTTGTGCTACCAGCTGCTGATTGTGTCATCAGAAACCTTGTCACAACAACAAACCTGGCATCCTTTCTTCTGCCATATCTGTTTTCAATCTCATGTCCACATCTGCACTTTAATGATCAAGGTCTGTCTGGTATCACTGTGATTAATTACTTCCTTTGGCACTAGTCAAGCAGGCAATGAGCTAACAAGTGCACTAATACCAGTCAACCTTCAGGCGATATAACAAGCCAGGCGTTTATTTGGGCTCATTTTGCATTGTCTGGCCTCCTCATCCGGGCTTGTTTAGTATTGTCTGGGCAGGAACAGTGGCTCTATTCTTTTCAACTCCCTCTCCCAGGGATCCTAAATGGGACATAGATATTCTACCTGGGTCGATTTTTGGACGGGCATTCGATGCCCCTGAGTGCTCTGGTAAAATACAGCCACTAAGGGCACTTGTGGAAGGCTTGTGAACGTCCATTTCGCTTGAAGTTGGAGGTGGAGGAGAAGTTGATACGCTGGCTCAAACTGCTGAAGTCCCTTTTGAGCCAAGCTAAAGATTTCAGACTGTAATCTTCCACATGTTGGACATATATTGTAGTTATTACTGTGAGTGAGAATGAGTGAACAGGACTTGTGGCTGAATCGATCAAAGATGGGACTGTAGTTGCCGCTTTTATGCTGCTTAGCTAAGTGATTGGCGTAGACAACGTGTAAGTTGAAGTAAAACAACACATGTTCCAGCAGGAGAAAGAAATACCATTACCAGTCAGTCCATTCCAAGTTTGAAGCAGTTCCAATCAGGACTGAAACGATTCCTCGAGAAACTCAAACGAGTCGACTCAATGCAAATTCTTCTTGTTTATTAATATTGTGTAATGGAAACAGATAAAGATAAACAATACGCAAGACACCTTTTATTAGCTAGCCCAATTTTATTACATTCAATAATTATAATACAAAATGTAGTTGACAGTAACTGGGGGTTCGGGTATGTGGGCAGATGATCAGTGCATCAGTTTTCTCTGTGTCACTTTGCTTCCACAAACTCCGGGAGCTGAGAGAGCGTGTTGTGCATCTGAATGTGACAGAGTCCTCAGACAGCTACAGCCTGGATCAGTTTTAAAGTGAGTGACAGCATGTGTTTAATTAACATTAGCATACTGGTCGGGTCGGTCTGGATTTGATATAGAGATAAGTGCAATTAATGGGTCTGAGCTTTGTGTGTTTAGGTTTGCAAAACTGGATCCATGCAGGACTCTGGTCTTGTTCCAACCTTATTGTTCACTCATCTCTGCCTCCTAAATGCCACAAAGCCTCCAAGAAGATAATAAAGGTTTATGTTGAGCTGAGCTGTAATTATGTTAAAACTTGAACTCAAATTAAAATTCATAATTTGTTTATTAATATTCGTATTTTTATTTTAGAAAATGTTTTCTTACAAGCCCATACTGTAAAATGGGTAAAATTTCACTTAATTTGACAGATAATGTTATTGTCTGCAATTTAAGCAATTCAAATATAGATTTTAAAAGAAAACAAATGAGTTCCTTTTTAATATTTACTATTGCTCCTTAATAAAATAAAATAATATCTTATTCAATTACTCAATTAATTACTGGAATAATCGATAGAATACTCAGGTATTATAACAATCAATAGCTGCAGCTCCACTTCCAATGCTACTGGTCCACAGAGCACCTTCAGATGGCTGATACTGTTAAAGCAGAAGTTGAGCCAGGCGAATGGTCTTTACTGACAGCCCTACATTTTTTTGCCAGATGCCTCTTCAACGAAACCCCAAATGCACAAACAGTTGCGTACAAATGAATGAGAGGGCTGTGTTTTGTGGACGGCTCTAAGGAGGAGTCTGTCCTTGCAGTAGCCTCGTCATAACAAGAAAATTCTTCAGGAACACTCACTGTATTCAGTTGAATCACTCTTATTTGATGATAATGCTGATCAGATAGACTACCTTTTGAAACCTTATGAAAATGTATTTAAAAATATTTTTATTTTAGAGACAAAACATACTAGATTTGTGGTTTGTGATTTGCAAAGTCATCTGAAGCCTCTAATCCCAGTTTGATCCATGTCAGTGTGCTGTCGTCCCACCTGTCGAATTGGGCTCTTTGATTGGCTCAGTCACTGATCCTAGTTCAGTCAGTTTGTGTGTGTGTAATCCCACCTGTTCTCCGGCTGTAGTTTGGACGTTATCCTTCTGACAAGCTCAGCACACACCCACACACCTACCCAACACCCAGACCTCATCCACACTCCTCCCCTCCTCCACCAGTCACCCCTAAGGGTGAAAGAAGTCTTTTGTGTGCTGCTGCCACTTTCCTCTACGAAGGCTAAAAGAGAGAATAAGAAAGAGAGAGGCTAATCCCAGTAGCGTGGTCACGACAGTGAGGGGAGGATGAAGATTAAGAGAAGACGAAGAGGAGGAGAAAGGTGAAAGAAGGAAAGCTCTTGGGCCTGAAGAGCTGCAGGTGTTGTGGTGAAGTCAGACTGCAACAGCTGTGTGCTTACGTGTACTCTTGATGACATATGGTCACACAAATTGCACCTCTACCCCTACAGTTAATCAGCCCCCTTCATTAGAAGATAGAAGTGAAATACACACTCCACAGCTCAAGCCTCCATCTGTCCCCTTCTAGGTCATTGTTGTTTTCATTCCTCTTACCTTACACGCACTGCACATGAAATTGCACACAGTATCATTCTCCCATCCTCACTCTGCCTACTGGTCCGTAGCTTCTCTCCCATCGCTATAAAACACCCCAGCAGTCTGGTCATGTCCATCATGTTTATCCCCATGTGCCGTGTGAGTGTTAAAGGTTCGATGGACATACCTGAGAAAAATACGGCCGACAGCTTGTGGAAGGAGATGAGAGGGGCTTTCGTTAAGTGCTTCCAGATATGAGTGAACACACACTCATGCATCAACAGACGAGCGAGAGCAGATAGCGAGAAGCTCTCCAGTGCTGAGTGCAAGGTTACAGAGGCAGTAGAGTGAGA
Source organism: Helostoma temminkii (assembly GCA_900302695.1). Classification (NCBI taxonomy): domain Eukaryota; kingdom Metazoa; phylum Chordata; class Actinopteri; order Anabantiformes; family Helostomatidae; genus Helostoma; species Helostoma temminkii. The sequence goes on along the minus strand of OMLM01020317.1, from coordinate 173,582 downwards.
TTGTAACTCTGTCAGTTGTTGGGTAGAACAATCAAGGTGATAACAAGGTGTTTTTGGCTACTTGTGCAACACGTTTTAACTTTCTCTAGAAATCATATTGTCAGATTACTACAATTGCACCTCTTTGATCTGAAAGATGTGGTTACATGTCATGAAATTAGATATAGTAGGAAACCGTGTTTATAGATTTATTTCTTACCCATAAATTCCAATGTCTCTAGTGTGTATCTATTAACCTTCTGCTTCGGCATTCCTGTGGTTGATCATCTACTCTGGGTTAACCCATGTTTGCATTTATAATCACCACTGGTTAAAGCTCAAGTAACACAACAAATAATGGGATTTCAATGATTGATCCATATTTTGCTCCAACAACCTAGTCCAACATAACCTTTCACATGGAGCAGCAGAAAAATATGAAGCTAAAGCCCCCAGCCAGTTAGTTTAGTATAAAGGTTTGAACACTGGGTCGACTGTATATTAAACAGATTGTTGACGTCTTGTCAAACTTTCAGCAACAAAGTGGGTAATA
>OMLM01020317.1:117525-165993 GCA_900302695.1 Helostoma temminkii | reverse complement strand
GGGGGGGCTCTCCGTCCTCATTGGGTTTCCAACATTACAGGGAAATGGATCCTTATAATTCTCCCTCGGAAAAAAGGATTACGCTGAGGAGAGAAGGGCCATTAGCTGGTTCCAGGCTGTAGTGTGGGGGTGTGGGGGCTTGTGTGTGTCCTGGGTGGAGAGATCTTGTCTGGACAGCCAGTGGACACAAAACACTACATAGGACACAGGGGCAACTATTTCAAATAATATTACAGTCAGAAAGTAGTCTGCTGGTGTATTAGTGGAGGAATTTAAATGAGCTGAGCCAGAAAACTGGGCCAACGTTGTTGATTTTGGACGAACATAGGGCCACATAGTCATCTGAAAGAATTTCCCAAGGCAAGCAACTGCTGTAAAGTAACTGAATAAGATGATATCATATAATACATTTGAAATTAACATCTTCTAAGTTAGCCAGTGAGGAAAAAAAACCCAAAGAGGAACTTCACAGTCAAGTTTCAGTACCGGCCCATCAGAGAAAAAGATGAACTTAGCTCATAGTTGGCTGAGGGAGAGTGACACTAAGAAGGATTTTACTGCTTCTGCATCTTTTATCTGATCTTTATTGTTTAAAAGTATCTGCATGAGTGTCAGATTGTGTCATTGTTCCTAATGTTTAGAAGTCATTTCTTGAATGATTTCAAAGAAGTCTTAACAACAGACAGCAGGGTTAATGCTGTTTCTTACCTGCAGACTGAAAATGAGCAAGTAGTTGTGTAAGTACGCTTGATCTATAATCAATGGTATGTTGTTAAAACAACTGGATTCCAATCTGCTGATATGAAGTCTATATGTCAGTCAACGAACATGCTTCACAGAAAAAGTAAAATAATCATAATTTGATAAATTGTCATGACAGGTAATTTATCATTCACATAGCGTTGTGACTGCAATAACTCAACTCACCAAGTACACAGATGTCTCATTTAAACCAGGCCAACAGTAAAAATATGAATTCCAGGAAAACAAGAAAAACAAAGAATTAGTTAGTGATTGTAAGTTAGTGAGTACAAACAACACGTGCTCTGCAGCTCAGAATTTGTGTTTGCTTTTTTCCCTGTAGGTGAACACTGTGAGCTGAATGCGTCATCAGACCGGTGTGTACCTGGTGTATGCAAAAATGGTGGCACGTGTGTGAACCGGCTGGCTGGTGGTTTCATGTGCCAGTGTCCCGAAGGGGAGTATGAGAAGCCCTACTGCGAGATGACCACCCGCAGCTTCCCCGGACAGTCCTTCATTACCTTCAGAGGCCTGCGGCAGAGGTTCCACTTCACCGTCTCCTTCATGTGAGTGTCTGCCGGCGTTCGTTTTTTTACTAATTACCAATAACTACTGAATTGGTGTTTACATTGATTTTGAACACTCAGTCCTTGCTTTCACACAGATGTGGACAAAAGTGGACATGAAGAGGGTTGAAAATTATAGATTTCATAAAGCTAAAGCTAGCTAAATAAGCTAATGTTTGAAAATGCTGTCTTTTGTCTTCTTAATGTTTTTACTTAGCTGACTTCTTTTTGGTGTAATGATTTTAAATATATTGTGTATCATATTGTGCTAAAAGACCAGGCTAAATCAAAATGGGCCTAAAAAGTGACCATCCTTAATAGCTAGCTCTAGCTATTATCTATGAAAATATTGAAATAAAGAAGTAGAGTAGAGTAAAGTACTCCAGTACCAGTTAGCCAAAAATGCTAACAAGTTAGCTTATTTTTACCAGATTTAATGATTTAAACCAAACATTTGGATTAAAAGCCAAGTATGGAACTTTTCAAATTACAATAAGTAACAATACTTAATAATGTTCAGCAGTGAAGCAGAGATAATTAAGTTCTCTGGTTGGCTGGAGGGGTGAGCCTCGCTCAAAAACTTTCTTTGTAGCGCTGTTTGACAACTTTCTCTCACATAGGCTTCAAGTGCACTTCCCAAAATTCAAATATGTTTTTGAAACATATTTCTAATAAAAAAATCTATAAAAAAATTAAAAAGTACATACATTAGCTTTAGGTTTGCAGATACATTCCTAAATATCCAAACTTTCAAAACCATTTTTGAATATTGAATTTAACATTCCATAACACGCACTAGAGATTGCTTCATCACACACCTTTTCACAATACAGCAGCAGCAGCACTTATATGTCTGTGATACTTGTGTGAAGTAAACAGTAATTTAGGGAGTGTGAGGAGCTACACAAATAAATAATTGAGTTCAGTGAGCTGAAGTGCATCAGCTGGGGCGTGCCAGGACTTGTACACACTTATCCATTGTGTGTCAGCTCCCTCCTCAGAATAAGCACATGTATATACACATACTGTATAACAGCAGAGAAGAAACACACTTCACTTGAATGTGAGTCAAATTCCTGTAATAGACACTAATATGGTAAATATTATGAAAAACTTTTATCGCATGTTTCGTTACCAGCAATAGTTAAGATGATAAAGCAAGTTCACCACCAGCATGACGGTGAGAAAGGTTTGCGGTATGATGAAAACAGGAAAGGCTGTGTGATGAGTTTCCCTTATCAGTGTTTGGCTACAGCCATCCTGGTTTCCTGCTCTGTTGGCCTCACTGGCATCTGCCGGCTGACTCCTTTGCCCTCACCTTACACTCCTAACACTCGCACACACACAAACAGCTACGTATATGAGCTCTGTTGCCTTGTAAAACACACATGGAAAAGAAGCGGCTCATTTACCAGGTATTTCTCCCTTTCTCACATGCGGATACACTTGTGTATCGTCTGAAGCAAGGGGATTGTTTCCTCTCCGCAGCTCACTGGTTTTACACATCCTGCCTTTCCTGTCCAAGTGGCTTTTCCTCAAGAGCTTCTAGGTCGTATCATCATAAAGCTATCTGCGAGGCCTTCAACCGTTCAGTCCTGGGCTGTTTGAGCTGCATAGGTGCTTAGAAATGCGTCAGGAAATATGAGCTTGAGCGGAGAAAAACACTCATAATCCACTCAGCTCTGTAGTGATGCAGTGCTGAATGTTCATTGTTTTGTTTAAAGTCTCGTTTTAGACGTTTAAGTTGGATATATGAAACCGTCAAGTGTTTTTTTTTTATTTGTGTGAACCGTGGTTGTCCATGCTATCTTTCACCTATCAATAAAAGAATTTATAAAACCTGAAACAATCTCATTTGTGTCTTCAGGTTCGCTACCAGAGAGAGGAACGCTCTGCTTCTCTACAATGGCAGATTCAATGAAAAACATGACTTCATTGCCCTGGAGATTATCGACGAACAAATCCAGCTCACCTTCTCTGGAGGTTAGGAGTCACAGTGTGTGTTTGTGTGCCAGTGCAGGTGTATGCACCAGTATACCAGTATGTGTGCAAATGATTATATCATTCACACTGTAATTAGATTAACAAAGGTTTAAGTGCACTTTATCTAAAGTTACTTTCACAAAGCTGCCGAAATAAATCTTATCAGCATGTTCTTTCTTGAAAAGAATATGGGATTTTCTGAATGTGTTAGTGTTTGTATGAGCATGCAAGGAACCAAATTTACCAGAATTTGAAGAGCTTGAATTGTATCCATGTATGTTTTGAAGGTAAGAGGGAGAGGCACAGACATTTGTAACGCCAAGCCCACCATCAGTAGAAAGCGATGCACATACAGGAGCACGCTCACACACAAATACAGTTCAGCTGCAATCAGCAACACACCCACAGTCATTGTTAAAACTGGTAACAGTTGGATTGCAGATCAAACGCTTATTAGTTGGACTGGTGACTGTTGTTTTCAGAGTTGGTCTACTTTCCCATGGTACCGTACAGGGAGGAATCTACTTCAATATGATTATGTTGGGTGAAGCTTGTTTGGGACTCAGGCCAAGTCCTTGTGCCCTGCTTCAGAAGTATGACTACATGTTGCATGCACTTTTCATCAAATTTAATACTTTCAGTTGTGACTCATGGTTAATGAGAGGAATAGGAATTTCTGCTTTTGTGAGGTATATTAGCTACATGCGAGAAGAACACATACTCTGTTCTCCTGTTCCCATTTTTCAATTCCATGTCATGCACTCACATGCAAAGACTCAAGCACATTACTTGTCAGTGCTGCTATACAGTTTACTGATTTCCAGAGCTGTGGATTCCTCTCCAGGCTCTCCCTGCCCTTGACAAACAGAGTAAAACCTCAGTAAATCTAGGACCATTGTGGTCTACAAGCTTCTCACTGAGAGCCATTGATACCACACACTAATACCGGCTTTACCAACAGCTGATTTATGATCATGGTGTGTGTCAAGTTAAAACAAAGTTTGCCTAAATAGCAACATATCATGTGGAATATGTTGAGTATAATAGAAATGTCTGCTGTTATGCAGAGACATTGCATTGACAGTATTTGACTTTTGAAAGGCAATAAAGCATAATTAAAATCAATTTCATACACTTTGGCTTATACTACTTAACGTTAGCCAGTTCTAGCAAACTAGTCATTTTGTGAATTCATGACTCATCTCTACTTGTGCTGGTTTTGTACTCTATTAAAACTACAGTTACAGCTAAACACTGTAGTCCTTGTATCCCAAAAATAAAATTAAGTAATGAGTTAAACACATTAAACTTCATCAGAAACATGTTTGTTGTTTCCTGATGTGTGTTGTTTCCTGTACTTCCACTCCACAACAGAAAGAAGTTATGTGTTTTTGTTTGAAATCAGTGATGTTAATTAGTTGTTAAACTGGAACCACTAAAATGATGTCACAATTAATTTAGCTGTTCCCTCTTTCTTCTTTAATTTCTTCTTTATTTTTTTCATTCTCCCATTTTTTACATTTCCTATGCTGTTTTTTTCACTTCCCCCATTCAACTAATATCCTCTACTCTTCATCCTCGATTCACCACCTTTCTACTCCACCACTTTCTCCTGCTTTCCTCCCTCCCTCCTTGTCCCTCCCTTGTCGTCCAGGTGAGACGAAGACGACTGTGTCTCCCTACGTCCCAGGTGGGGTGAGTGATGGCCAGTGGCACTCCGTCCAGCTCCATTACTACAACAAGGTAAGTGTGTGTAAAGTGCATGTGTAGATGCCTTAAGGGCGTTTTTACACCTTAGTGTGTTTGCTCTGGTCTGAATCACATTGAGAAATTTGTAAAATTGTAGCATTTTCCCCTTTGGTTCAGTCTGTTTCACCAAAATGCATCATGTGAGAGCATCCTCTCAGGAAGAGAAAAGTAAATACAGGAAGAAGATCCTGTGTTGTGAACTACTGCTGTTGCTACTGTTTCTGTGACATGGAAAAGAGATTATTTCAAGATGTATCAAAACCACCTCTTTTGGGGGAGGTGTGGCTGTTTTGGTCAGTGTGATGACGTGTTCGCATGAGACGAAACTAACTGTACGAGGAGGGAGTTTGATTTAAACACGCTAAATCCATGTGTTGCTTTCAGCAAAAAACACAGGATATAGGAGTATAATGTGAACTGTTGACCTATGTGCACTTGATACATTAGTGATGTTTGCACTGTAGATCGACTGTCCCCAGAATAAAATGCACTGTGCAGGTTCCTGCTGTGGAAATGCAGACAGAGTAACTGAGTTCCTCAAAAGTTCCTGATCACCAGAAAAAGTTCCTGCAGTGGCAACTGGCCGATTTTACTGTTAGCAGCCAATGATGGGGGTAGATTAGGTCAGGAGTTGTATTGTAGGATTAAAATAAATTAAGTGTGTCCTTCTCTGAAGCTACCAAGACGCTTGAGTTTGACTGCTGATAGTACAAGCTTGATGGGTAACATTAATGCTAACATGGGTTAAACCCTCTGCTTTAGCCTTTGACACTGAAAGACAGGGGTCTGCCATCAACATCAAGTGTCAAAAGTTCAGCAACTTTAATTTCCTACTATAGAAAACTTCAGTTTGTGGTGTTTTTGAGGATAGAATCATAACATGCAGCCTTTGGATATTTTCATAACTGTATAATCTCAGTATAATTATTATCAAAGACAAAAAGTTTCTGTTTTTACTGCAAGACGTTTTTCAAGATGTTCCCACGGCGGTCTTCTTGCCTCTTTACTCAGTCTCAGAAAAGAGGCAAAGATTGTTTCACAACCCAGCTCATGTATCCACCTTAGTTGTAATATCATATCAGAAAGACTTGACTTGCAGTGAATTGTTGGTGTTATTTTCAAACAACAAACTTCCAGAGCCTGTGGGCACTGTTTTCTTATATCCTTATTATCCTTAGATAATACTGGCCTTCCGAACATGCCATAGTTTTTTGCCTGGTTATTGATTATAAAATTCACGACATGGCTCTTTAGTGTCTGCAGCAGTGGAAATAGCAACATTATGCATGAAATCTATGAATTTAATTAGCAGATTCCAGCTTTGTGACTATGTGATACACTGTGTGCTAAGATTATCTGTTAGCCAAAGCTAAAATGCTAATTCATGTGCATGTGCTGTTCTGTGCTGTTACAAAAGGCATCAGTTCCTGTTTTATCACTTTTTCTCATCTCTTTCCTTCTTTTTCTGGCTCTTTCACGCATCTGACACTGAAAGATGCGGCATCACTGGCTTGGGCCGTGACATCCAGCATCATATTTCAGCGCCTGTGTTTTGAAGCTTGTTAAAGAGAGTACCCCCTTTTTAACCTAACACGATCTTACACCGTCTCACATTTCACACGTTGTTCGCCTCTTGTGTCTAACAGCTATAGCAAAGCATACACAGAGACAGAGATGAATTCATCATCAAGGTGATGAATAAGACATAATGCACTGTGTTAGCTGCAGGGTCACATCTGTACCTTTGTTTGAGGTGATTTTAGCTTTTATGTCTGCCTGTTCAACATTGTTGCATTTGTGATGCTGGACACAAAAGCTCAAACCTTGTAACAGCTTTGTTAGTTCTGCTGCAAGGCTCCTGGCTACCAGAGGTGTCTTTTGCAGGATACAGTCTGTTGGCACTGAAGATTTCTTTGTTTTGTTTGTCTGTTGGGTTGTCTACTGTTTGTACCATTTTACCATGGAAATGTGAGATTAATTTCCATGTCTAAACAGATTTCATGCTTTATTTCTTTTGTGTGCAGTTTGCTTTTCTTTACTGCCCTTAACGTCTTTCCTTTTCCTGCTATGGTTTGCAGATACAAACAGTACGCGCGCACACACACACACACACATCATACATCACTAGTGTATCCTAGTGTTACTAGTTCATAAAGCAGGGGGGGTCTGCTTTCCTCCAATGTCACTTTTAATCACCAGAGCTGGTGACACATTCCGTTAAATTAGCCCAAGGCCGAGTGTAGCTCTGGTAAAGGGTCAAATTTTCTTCATATGTTGAGTGATCAGTAGATAGATTGACTGATGGTAATTTAATCCCGAATCAGTTGCTGGAGGGATTAGTGAAAATGTATATGGCAGAAAGCAGTAATGTTCTCACAATATCTTAGACGTGTTGACATGTGAATGTGTGGATGTGAATAAAGGCACATGTTTGCCATACTTGAAAGAAAGAAGACCCATTCTTAGATACACACACACCTTTATCTGTAGGTGGCATCGTTAGCATAGCCTCAGGAGAAGCTCAGAGCACAGTTCTCTAACTATGATGTACTCTGGGATCATGTGACGCACACGTCCATGTGTTAGCTAGAAGTTGCTCAGAAATGTAGAGATTTTGGTCAAGACAGCTGCTAGTTATCCATATATTGTTGATCAGTAGAGATCAGTAGTCAGTCAAATGTTCCCTATTAACATTAATCTATCTCTAAATTAAAAAATGGGTTGCACCACAAAATGAGATTAGCAGTTTCTTAACATTTACACCCACTTTTTTAATGGACATAATTTTTGTTCACAACAAACAAACAAATAGCTAGTGTATATATAGCGAAGAGTAAAAGCTGTGACATGGAACATGATCGACACGGTTGATAACACAATTTAACTCTAACAACAAAACATGTCATGAAACCTAGCTTAATTATATATTAGATATAATTAGATAATAATAGATACGTAGTTGCTAAAAATGTACACCCACTATCTAGCATTAGTGTTTGATGTGGAGCTACTTGTAACAGGCAATAATGACATTAGTTTATTACCAGTTTACACTTGAGTAAAAGATGTTATCCTGGATACAACCAACATATCTAAAATGAGATTAATGAACTTGTTCAGGTGTTTTACGCGTTTTTAAATTAAACGGACAGCACCAGACAAACTAGTTTTAAATATTATTAATACTTATTAAATGATGTATACTATAAGACTTAACCTTGTAACACCTGTTTAGCTTGAGAAGCTGAGGAGATATTTTGCTATTTCAACTGGTCTGATAATGAACCAATAGGATTTTAAACATTTCACAAAAAATACCACATCTAAATTTGTGTCGGTAGTTATCACATGCATAAATGCTGAAGGTAATATCTCCATGTATGAGAATATAAATAATACAACCTAGTAAAATATCATTTGACTTTCTAAACTGTTGTTCTTGGCAGAGCAGTTACAGCTTATGAGGTCTGTAACTTGTTTTTGGTTGAATTGTGCTACACTTTGTTTATAAGCTTTTAGACATAAGTTTAGACACTACTATGTTTATTAAGTGTTTACTAAGGTGTTTCCTAATTTTGCACCGTGATTTATGACTTCCTTGAACTTACTAAAAATACACAAACTAATGAGATTTACCAATAGCTGGTGGAACCTAATCCACAGTAGGTCTTCACACATGAGCCCCAGTTGTTTTTAAACAGTCCTAATGGCACACTCACACAATACACACACGCACAGATGGTGATTTATTAGGTCAGACAATGACGCGATTAAAGTAGCACTGGGTTATACTGGTGCTTACTTTTAAATCTCTGTTCAGAAGAGCCATGGTGCCTCTATTAAAAAACAGAGGTCAGAGGTCGGGGGAGGGTTGGCATGACAACAGGCGTGGACTTGCCATTGTTGCAATGATCGTTTGAAATGGTGTGTGTGTGTGTGAATCTGTGGGGACAGACAAATACAAAGCTACTGAGTCTGCATGTTTTTGAATGTGTGCATATGTCTGTACAGTTATTTAGACATTTTTGAAACTCCTTGGTATAATGTCTCAAGGACAATTGACTGGGTCACCAAGACAAATCTAAACAGGAAACACACACACTCACACAGATAAAGACTATAGATGGATATTCTTGAATCAGCAGACAAGGAGGTTTTGTCTTGGGTTTAGATGTGTGCTGGCTACAGGACATGACGTCTCTTTTTGCAGGAAACGTGCTGTGATTTAGCTGCACGCGGCAGGATGTAAATCACATCAGGATCAGCTAGAAGATAGGCAACAACTACTACTTTATTTGCCTCAAATTTAAACATACCCATAATCTCACCACTTGCATATCAAAACACGACAGTTTCATAAAACGTGAACGTGTATTCATGCGTCAGTCTCCTGGCTTTTAGACTAAATTAGACTGGTTTTTAGGCTTTACAACTAAATTAATCTGTGAAATGCAATAATAAACAATATTGAATGGCAGTGATAAAGAAGACAAAATTTGCAGTGATTATAATCACAGTTGTGTTCATGTTTCGTTATTCCGTTATTTAGTCAAGAATAAAGTATAATAAAATACTTATGAGTGAATCCCAAATTAGCTGTAAAACCTGCACTAAGAATAAACTATAATTAACCTCACCGTGATCCATCCACATGCTTTCAGAACTTAGTAGAAAATGGCAGCAGCTTTGACATTCTTGTGTGTTTGTAGTATTTTTATAATGCTGCTTTGGCAGCATGCAAGCTTGGGGTTAGTTGTGTCAAAAGTGCGTAATATATAGTTATTTACAGCTGGGGTGTGTAGACGGCATTCCCAGACAGGCTTAGCTGGCTCTTATCACCAGCGAGTACCAAACGTTTACTCATTCTGCTGCTGCTCTTCACCCGCTCTCACACTGGTGCTGTGTACATGACATCAACAGACCATAAGTGCAAATTACTTCACAGCGTAGCTCGAAGTACTTTTAACAGTACTGCGTGTATATTTTTACATTCTACTTCTGCAGGGCTTAAAGGCTTGATGTCACTTGGCTGTACGTAGAAACCTGTTGGGTTTACTTAATAACAAATCTTTCAGTAAAATGAATGGATCATTGTCGGTCAAAAATGATTTAGGTTCTTATTATACACATTAAATACAATTATTATACAATTACGTTCCAATTTCTGATTTGTCTGACTGGTTCACTAGAGTGGCTTTGCTGTGTTATGAAATAAATCACTACAGTTCTATACTCCTCTCTGTGTTTCTCTCTCGGCTCTTTGTTGATGTTTCAGGATTTATTGGATTTCCATGACCAGCTTTGTAGCTTATGGTTGAGGCCATGTGTGGATTTCCTGGGTGGCCATAGTGACACAGAGGGACAGATGCATGCCTTATTAGGGGGTTGACAGTGTCATGGACACACACACACACATTTAATCAGCTGTGCCCAAGAATGAATACAATACAGTGTGTGAGTTCTGATGAGTCATGTCTTTCTGCACAGACATCAGTGCACATATGTGTATTTTCTTTGCTAAGTGCTTTTCACGAAAGGTTAAGTAGTTGTTTTTTAAAGTGAAGCCCCAGAATGTGGATTCCCCAGCAGGGTGTGTTTTCAGAGGAAGAGGCCATGTTATTCTTTGTTCTTCTTGACGTATCTTTCCACAGACTTCCAACTGTTAAGGTTATCATCACACATAAACACACATGTTGCGTTTAAATACAAAAAGCTATTCTTTTTGAGATTCTTATTATTTGTATATATATGTTGTTCAGCAAACACTGTGTTGGTGTCTTTGTTGACACATGGGAGCTGGGTTTGGAGCTTTCACATTCCTGTGCCAAAAGAAATATTCTTTGTGTTTTCCTGCTGTAAATTTCACCTGCTCTTCATGTAGCATAGTGTTTCACAGTGTGATATAAATCTGCCGAAGAGGCCTTTATCCAAAGGTGGCAGTGTGTGAGTTGTGGCCTATTGTGTAAGATGGCAGGAGAGGTGTTTTTGAAGTGGGCGCAGATAAGTTATATTTGCTTTGCCTGATGTTATTGTTGGCAAATTGGCGGGAAGCAAATCTGACTGCAGGCACATCAGCATGCGTGCTTCTTTGTGCACATTTGCTCCACATACACATGAAAAAATGCATCTAGTAGGGGGCAAATAGAGAAGAACTCTCACTAGGCACAGTTTTACATGTTTATTTACTGTGTTTAATATATATTTATTTGCATGCTCAAATGAGAGCAATTATAAAACACGAAAATCACCAGAACTGGAGTGATGACATTTTCACCTCACAATATAAACACACACACACATGCGTGTGATGTGGCTTGGTTGTGGGTTGCAGGTCTAATGCGGTGTCTCTCTCTCACGGTGTCTCTCTCCCAGGACGGGGGGAGTCTGGTGGACTCCAGTGGGGCTGTGCGGCTCCCCCTCTATACTGCCTGGCTGGAGCTCAATCAGAAGGAGGTAACCTCTGACCTCTAGCCTAGTCCCCACCGGTGCTCTTTTTTTTCTGGGGTCTCATTTAGCACCTGCTCTACTTGTAGTACAGTGATGGACTAACGCTACTGCACATGCTTGCTTCAGATGCACAGAGGTAACGTGGCCCACATTAGAGTGTTAGCTCTAGTTTATTCTGACACTGCACTGCTCTGTAGCAGGGACTGTAGTGGGTTTTGGTGTTTTTTTGGTTTTGGATTCCCTGTCAAATGTTTGCGGAACTAGTCCACTGTGGCTTTCTTCTGTCTCTGCTGTCTTTGACTTCTGCGTGAAGTTTAAATCATGACACTGTCATGATTTAAAGGTGGCCTGTGGAGTTTTTTTTCTTTTAAACAAACAAAATTATATCATCATAGTTTATGGATTTTTTGAATTGTGCAATGTTTAAAACCCTCTTTTTGCTGCCTTTGAAAGTATATTATCTCACCCACATGTATGTGTTTATGTCCATATACACATACACAATATGAACAAATTGAAGCCATAGGATTGCGGACAAAAACTCCATAGTGTACCTCTGATAAATGTCGAGACATGTCCTTCAGTCAGTGTCTGCAGTATTTCCACCTGGTGTTGCATGTCCCCCCGCACTCTTCTTTTAAAACAACATCCAGCACACATGCTGCCATAACATTAACAGAAAAGTCATACATTTATGGTGCTTGATTATGAGGTTGAATCACATCAGATCTTTGTCTGTGGTGTATGAATAAAGCGTTTTGGATGCTGGAGCTTTTTAGTTTTGGATGAAGCTGGTTCTAAGCTGTTTTAAGGTAAGCGTCTGTGCAGGTGAAACAGTTAGGGGTAGTTTTAAACGACGATAAATCATAGGAATTAATCCAGTCTTCTTCTCGCTGAGGATCTGCGTCACTGCTTCACTGCTGCATGTGTCTGGCTTTCATTTAACATTCTTGCATGTACACTTATAATGTTTTTATCTCCCTATGTAACTATAGATCAAGTCCTCCTCTGCATCTTTATCAGCTTGGCTCCATTTCTCTGTCTGGCTAGAGTAGCTAGTCATACCTAAAAATGAACCCGTGGTGTAAGAGCAGAAATGAAACAGTAACAACCTTCTTGCTCATCTGTCAGCTCTCATTGACATCTTCTATTGAGGTTTGTTCAGGTGAAATAAACGTGTCTGAGCTTTGACAGGCAGGCAGGCAGGCCAGCAGGTAAGTAGGTGAGACACCCAGTGAGAAGTGATTCTGTTTTGCTTGGCAGCAGCGATTCTGTCAGGGCGGATTACTGATGCTCAGAAATCATCAGAGATGGCTCTTCTAATGGGCACAGACAGCAAAGGTCTCAGTGCTTTACACTGTAATTTAGTCTGAGGGATTTAAGTTTAGTGCCTTGTATCTTGTCTTGCATTTCACTAAGTTGCATGTTCTTAGTTGTTGGTATTACCTAAATAATAGGGAGATACAGTTGTAGTGGTATAAAGAAAATGTGTACTTTGGTTTTTAGGCTCATGCCCTGATGGCATCTACAACAATGATATTTAAAACCATTTAGTATAATATAGTAAATATACTGTAAGTAGTAAATAACCACGATATGTGTAACCTGTGTAATTCATAATTAAAGACTAATTACTTGTGTAACGCTCGTCCTTCAACTCAACATTGGGATGATGACTGGTTGAAAATCTACATAGATATTTACATACACACGTGTTTGAGTTCCAGTCAGTAGGAAGAGCAGATGTCTTCTGTGTATCACTGTCATTCAGACCTCAGGCCTTCATACATGACTCACTAGTTTTCTGTGATCCCTGTCTATTTCTCCTCACCTCCTCTTATTTCTGCATTCCTTCGTTGCTCTGATGTGATGTGATGGAGCCTATATGTCACTGCGAGGCGGAAATTTCGCACACATCACTTAGCATGACCTAAACCTCTTATTAGCGTTGAGAGAGACAGACACACAGAGGAATTTTTGGGGGGAATGAAAAATAGGAGATAAAAATGCAGAAGTGTAGAAAGAAGCTGGAAAATGTCGATATAGTTTACAACCACTCAGCATGGCACTAACTTGTCTTCTTCCTCCTGTCTGCTTCCTCATTATTCTCTCTTATCTTCAACTATTTCCACTTCTCTTATCTCTTATATAATCCCTAATGAAGTCCACTTTTATTGTGCCAGTGCTTTTACTGCCAAACATTATCACGATTCCTGATTATCCTTAATTGTTTTATGTTATTTCTACAATGCTGTTCAAATAATTTATACATAGTCACTGCAGAGCCACTGCTGCTGAAGTCTGATTTAGACACATGTGCTTTTAAGATTTGTAAAGATTTGTGTTGATGATTCAGTGTTAGAGTAGGCATCATTTGGTCTAGATGTTTAATTTTACACTATGCACCTTATTGGAGTTTCATTAAAGCTCCTTTCCCTGTTCCTTAAAAACCCAATACAAATTTCAATGGAAAAAATAAACAAAAACATAAGCAAAAACAACAATATTTTACTGCAAAGAAATTTGGAAATCCAGACATTTAGAAATATGCTTATTAATTTGCGTCATTATGCCTGTACACTAAATATGAGGCTTATCAAAACAACTAGAAACTACAATTTGTAGTTCTTTAATAATATTTAGAGAGAAAACAAATAAACATATTTCCTAGAATGTACTGAGTCAAATTTTTTATCATCTTTACGTTTGTTTTTCATAAATGCATTATTTACAGCTGCATCTAATAGCGGGATTGAAAGCTAAATATTAATCAAGCAACATTTGTCAAAGAGACAAAACCTGCATGTAAAATATGCTTTAACCAATAGTTAAGACATCAGTCAGAAGATAATCCCATTGATGTCGGTACACAGGCAGGTGGCCGTGTTTGTAGAGTCGGAGAAGGAATTTTCTCAAGCCGTTCCAAACAGGATACAGTTACTCTTACCTCAGTTTGTGTGTCGTACGCACATTTGTTTTGCCGCTCAAAAAGCTACAAGCCAACAATGGATGCTGTCCATCTGTTACATTGATAGAGCGAAGTGCGAAGAGAAAGCAGTAATATATAGGCTTGAGCATAGTAGCCTTGTGTAAAGCCTCTGGGAACTTGTGTGTTCTGTGTGTGTGTGTGTGTGTGTGTGTTCTAATGTTTCTATGTGTGTGTTTGAATAATTCACACTTCTAGGTTTACATAACCCGAGGGCAGGTGAGGTAATGTGGACATGATAGAGTCTGTTGTTGCAAAAGGGAACAAGGGACACAGTAGTCGGTGCATGACAGGGCCAAAAATCAACATTACACAAACTTCTAAAAGAGATGTTGGTGTTGGTTCACTGCCCATCTTTATTTTGGCTCCAGTTTTTTTACACTAGATTATATTGCATCACTCTTTTATGGATACCTGTAAAACATATTCAGCTCGTTCTTGTTCTTACCTTAGCTTAAGTATGCACACACACCTCCACACATCCACAGTGTAATTTTCATTCGGGAGTTAAAGGATCGATGTCATTTCCTCAAACAAACCTAAGGCTGTGCGCCCTTTTTCCTTTATTGTCAAAATGAACAGTGTGGCCGTCTGCAGCTCTGCTAAATGCTTCCTGCCTTACACGCACACACACTCTCAAACACACAAGCTTGTCGCTCACTCAACACGCATGCTTAAACACATCTTTCCCATGCACCCAGAACACACACACACATATTTCCTAGTCATTAGCTGCTCACATTGACAGTGTTTAAGTTTTTCGACTAAGATGTGTCTTGTAACTCAGCCTGTGCAGCAAACTCTTTATCCCAGCCTCAGGGCTGGTTGAGTTATCATGTTGACAGGCAGCTTGGGGGTTATAGAGGTCTGTTTGAGTCGCTGTTGGTAGGAGAGAGAATGATATGTGCTTGGGTGAGTCTTTGTCCTGTGTCTGCATGAATACTAGTTAATACCATTCAGAGAAAATGTGTGTTTTGACTGCATTTTGTGGTATTTTGGTGAATGTTGGCGATGTGTGGTGTGTGTGCATCTTTAAACGAGTGTGTGTCTGTGTGTGTGTTCCTCCATCCACTCGTGTCGTATGCCCTTCACGTCTTTGTGGCAAGCTGTGGGGATCAAGTGCGTTTCCATGGCTGCAGCAAGCCTATCGCCCCTGGAGACGACACCTTAGAGAGAGGGAATCTTCAACGGTCCAGAGTCAGGCAGAGGGTAAATAAGAGACTCTCATGGGGCCTCTCAAAGTAAGGGACAAGTGCACTTTAAAAGACCCAAGTCAGAAAGTAGCCTTAACTATAGAACGTTTTACTCGTCATGAGAAAGCAGAAACATTCAGCTAAGATAACTCAAAGGATCGATTTAGAGATTTGTAAGTGAATTTATTTATTTTTTTTCTGTTTTTAGTGTTTACGATTGTTTTCTTTTTCTTTGAAATTCTGATCTGCGTCATTTTTACACGTATGCATGCACCGTGGATTATGATTTTTAAGTGTCAGTTGTCAGTGAAACAAAAATAGCTAGTAGTATTGAAATATACTGAAATTCCAATGTCTTCTTAAGTTCTGCTTAGGATTTTTATTATGGACATCTAGGCTATTTCAAATGTGTGAAAATAGCTTTTCTTTGTTGGAAAATGTCCATCATTCTGGATCAAGTTCATGTGGATTGGTAGTGTCCTGCAGCCTGGGTGTGGTTGTGTGCAAATGTCTGCATAGTTGTGTGGCATTGTGTTCGTCTGGGTCCTTTCTATGTTATACATATTGCACACATACCCTAAATAAATGTAGTTTAGCGCACACAGTATGTACAAATGTGTATATGTGTGTTAGACACATACTCTAACAAGTCATTAGCACATGTAACAGCTGCAGCCCCTGAGATTTTGGGTTGCGGGTCCATTATGTACAATATCTGGGTATCCTTCCTCTCTCGCGCTCTCCTGTGTTTTGCTTCCTGTCTTTCTCAGCCTTTATCTCATTCCTTCCTCGCTTGACTGAGCTCAAAAGCAATGAGAAGATTGTAATCACTGAAGGATCTACTCACAGGGCGTTTTTCTTTATCTTTGGCTTTTGTAGCCCTTGAAAGCCATTTAATGATTATCACACTTTCCCTGTTATTTTCATTTTCCCACTGGTTAGAAAATACATTTTAGTCATTATTTGAATCATCTCACATTGATTTTTAAAATTATATTATTTTTATAATGGTATTTTCCTCTTTCATTTTTTCATTATTCTCCTGCTAGCTGCACAGAATCACATTCAAAGCTGTGACCATTTTTTCTGATTAGAGTTATTGTACTTGAGCCAACACTGGGAGGCCCCAACAAGAGTTTCACGCTTGGGCTGCCTGGAAAGACAGATGTATGTGGTTACCATAGTGATGTTAGTTGGTGGAGGTGGGAAGGTTTAACTAAAGTAGCCACCTGTAGGTACAGAGAGTTAGTGCCATATAGAATTTGAAAATATATAATAAAACGTAACATTAATGCTGCAGCTGTTTGATTGAGAGTAAAGCAGATGTGTCAGAGGTGTGGCACTTCCTGTTGGTCTTTATGGAAAGTGTGAAAGTGTTTTTGTGGAATCAGCACAAACAGAGGATGTTGGAGGGAGTGGCACTGACAAACTACAATAAAACTCCCTCTGGGTTGGAAAATATGCCCAGACCGGAGCCCACCTGAGCCAAAATAGGAGACACTGCACCCCTCTGTTACTATATTTTTGTCTGCCTGCCAGATTCTCTTTTATCTTCCTCTTGCATTCTCTTATTTCTGGTCCATCCACTTCTCTATTTTTGTCTGTCTCTTTCTTTTATACAATATTTTTCTCCTTTTCCTCCCTTCTTCCTTTGTTTGCCCAGTCTCTGCCCCACCAGTATCTCATTACCCTAATCCTATTTATGTAGGAGACAAATAAATGGACACGCATTGTCTTTCTTTTATGCTTATTATTCTCTATCCATCTCTCTGTTGCTTTTGTTTAATGTTCTTTCATCTGAAAAAAAGACAAAAGGGCAAACTGCCTGAAATATGCTGTTTATTACTAACATATTACTTATGTTAAAATTGTTTAAATTGAAATATATATATTTTTTTCAATTATTTGTATTAAAACACCAATTCAGTCATTTAAAGTCTTGTTGCAACCTGTCAACCTTAAAGTAACCTGGATGCTGTATGTAAACCCAGCACTGTGATCAGATCTGGGATTTGTAGTCCCATTGTTGAGTGTTTTTGTAGTCCAGAGATGTACGATTCCGACAGGAGAGATAGCAGTGAGGGCTGATTAATCGTTTCATCTACCATGAGTCACTCACAGCAGGGAAATGAACATGTTATGTTATAGTTTCAAAATAGAAATCTCCACGTGTCTCAAAATGTTCATATTCTCACCAACATGATGTCCTGTCTGTCACTTTCATGTTATGTTTGATATGTTTTAATTGGTGGAAACAGCTTTCAGTTAAATGCCCGTGTTGTTGAGGAAACGCTCCATTGAACTTCGGCCTCAGATTTGATGTTACAAAAACTAAAGGGATTTGGTGGCCTGATTTTATAAGCTGATCCACATTTTCTCAGATCAACATTTGTCGGTCACAGGCCTTGATGGAGGAATTAGCCTACTTTGTAATCATTAGGTGCAAGCAAACATACAATGAACTTTTTTGTTGTCTTAAGCCAAATGAGACCTGTTTATTTTCTGCTCCAAGTCGCCTAAAGTCATCTGGACATTGTGTAGACTCACAGTGATCAAGCACCAAAACTGACTCTGTGGCCAATTTTTTCAAAGAAAGAAACCAAGCATTGAATATTTTAACAAATATTTAATGTATTTGGCGAGTTAAGATCATTTATCATAACAATAGAATCTTAAAAAGATGATTTGGGTGCTCAGATATGCAGAAGAGACAATAAATGTAACAGCTTCTAGTACAAACCAGTGTTTCTTAGCCACGCAGACAAACTCATATACCTCTTTTTGCATCTCTTTGCATGAACTGAATTTTTTCCACAACAGTGGCCTGACTAGATTGAAGAATCCTTAGCTCTTTATACTTACCAATTTTTTAAGTAATATTAGCAAATGTTTAATGAAAAACTAAATCTAAGCTTCTTTTTTTTTTTCAGCCTAACATTGGGAGGCTCGGCATCCCTCATGGACCCTCTGGAGAAAAGGTAGCTGTAGTTGCTGTGGACGACTGTGATATCTCCATGGCGATTCGCTTTGGCAAGCAGATTGGCAACTACTCCTGTGCAGCCCAGGGCACCCAGACTGGACAGAAGAAGTAAGATGGAAAAGTCAAGTCAATCATCTTTTTGTTTCTGTCTTTAAGTCTTTGCCCTCATGAGCTCCAATATGTTTGATACACAGACTCTGCTACGTTTACTACTTTGTAGTAGCAAGACTAATAGACAAATATATTGTACCTTGAGGGGTTATGTCAACATACCTTGAGTACGTTGACATAACAACACAATTCGAAGTCAACTCTCCTCCTTTTGTCTTTTAATCTGAGTTTATCCAGGTATTATATCTGCTGACAGACTAAACTTGAACTCATGTTTAACTTGCTCTATGTGTGTTTATTAAGTTAATTGGTTTTCATATTTATACTTTGATAGATTTTTAATGGCTCTTTTGCAGAGCTGACATGCAGAGACACATGCGGGAGGGTGGGGACAGGGGAAGGTTCAAAGAGGAGTTAATGAGGTTACATTCTTTTAGGAACTAGTTGTGTAGGTTGCAAACGCTGAGAGGCATCCAGAGGGTATTTTACTGAGTCAAGCTCTAATATAGGAATATACATTACAGTGGTGCATAAAGTGCTGCAAACACATGAAAGGTTGAAAACAGCTTGGCATGATCCAGAGTGTTTGCGAGACAGAGGATAGGAACCCCTTGACCTTCATTTTTAGCAGTAACTGTATTTGAAGCATTTTCTATACAACACAACACACCAAATTCACAAGTTGTGCCACATTATTAGGTAGCATCTAAGTGTAATTTTCTGGTCAGTACATTCAATATGTGAATGTTGCCTGTAACCTAGTGCCTGTTAAGGTCTCTTCGAACTCTCTGCTATAACGCAAATCTGCACATTTCACAAAATGTGGACACTAACACAGCCTGGCCCTTTTTAGTACTTGTTTTTACATCACAACTCTGTTAATGTCCTTTTAATATATTCCTAAATATGTAAACATTAAACCCAGGAAGTAAATAACATTTTATACATTTCAGGATTCATTTGCCATACCAAGAGTTTATGATTGTATTGTTTTATCAAATAAAAGTGTGCATGTTGTCAAACCATTATTCCACCAGGAAGAGGATTTAACCATTTTTCCAACTTTGTAGTTTTGCTTATGATTTTTTTATGTTTTGCTTCTGTTTTAGTACTTGTCAAATTCAAGTTAGATTTATTAATACATCTCTGTGCATGCTGATATGTACAGAGATGCATAAATAAATACATTCATTGTTACAATTTATGTCTCATAATTGATCGCAAAATGCAGCAAAGCTGATTTACTTGGGGATTTTTCTGATTGAATTCTTAAAATTCTTTACGAGCTACTGTCCAAGCAACTGTTGTTGTACTGTATATGTACACAACGTCCAGAATTGCTTCACATCTAATCTCTCAAAGCCATGTAGCGTTTGATTTTGTAGGGCTCAGAGTGTAAGCAGCTTCTTGTGCGACCTACTATGTGGAACCGTGACTTGGTCATGGTGATGGGAGCAGTTAGACTTGTGACAACTTTAAACCTTGGACACTCTATTACAGAAATGCCGGAATTATAAATCACCCTATTTGGGAGGAGGTGAGAGCACGGACATGTAAACAGTGCACAACCTATTTTTCTCCAGTAGTTTTAGGAACAAAGAAAAAATAAATGAAACAGTGAGTTTACGATTTCTGTGTGCTCGAGGAGTAGCTTCATGTGACTTCGTGTATTGGTTTTGGGCAGAGTATTGGACACCATTACATAGTTGGTTAGAATATGAGTTCATTAGCATTTTAGTTTTTGTTATAATCTCCTGTTTGTGTCTTTTATAGGTCACTGGACTTAACAGGACCATTATTGCTGGGTGGAGTTCCCAACCTGCCTGAGGACTTTCCTGTAAGGAACAGAGACTTTGTCGGATGCATGAGAAACCTCAGCATCGACAGCAAAGCCATCGACATGGCCAGCTACATCGCTAACAACGGCACCACAGCAGGTTAGACATACCGCATGGTAAAACAGAAGCCAAGCACAACCCAACTGTTTAATCCTCAGAGGCCTCTGAAGCAACATTTTTTGTGATTTATTTTCTTCTTGTGTTACTAATAAATATCTGGATTTGTAAGCATTCAAATGTCATAAGGCGATCAAGTCTTTGCTTGAAAAGTATTCAAGTAACATTTTTTTTCTGAAGTGCATAACATACTAAGCATAAGCAATAGTGCATGGCGATATACAGTGAACAGTTTAACCTGATAAATTTGGAATTTATTTGGTTCTGTATTGAATCCTTTTTTTATTAAATGAAATGTGTTTATTTGTGTGTGTTTATTGTTCAGGTTGTCCTGCAAAGAAAAATTTTTGCACAAAAGATGTTTGTCAGAATGGAGGAGTGTGTGTCAGTAAGTGGAAGACTTACAGCTGCGACTGCCCTACTGGTTACGGTGGCAAGAATTGTGACCAAGGTAAATAATCAAATTATTATCTTTTAAGATATAGTCAATTTAGGTCTGTGTGTTGCATTTACACATGTATTTCTATACACGTGTGTCTCTGGTTATGTGCATGTGTCATGTGGTTAAGTGCTTGTGTCTTCTTGGTCCTCTGTGAGTTTTCCTGTGTACACAAATGTCTTGAGGTCCTCCAGGAAATAGTGTGTGTTTGGGAGATTAACTGGGATAAGGTACACCTCCTATGACTCAGTCTGACTCATGTCACTGTGAAGCTGCTCACTAATGTACAGACACTAAACGCAGCCTCAGGTTTGGAGTTTTTGAGGACAAAGGACACACTCTGACTCACTCCGTAAAACCCTGACTATAAAGGAGAAACAAAAGTTACACACACACACACACACACACACACACACACACACACTGCACAGATCCCAAAGCTGTCCTCTGTTTCTTGCCACATCAGTAGACGTGAGACACAGCTTATCGTTCGGTACTGCATACCCAGTATATATTGTACCTACAACACACGGTAGACATATAGGCAGACAAATAAGTAGTAAATGGGATCATCGTGTCAGTCAAGGCTTCACCAACAGTGTTGTTATTTACACTCTATAACCTGTCTCATGTTCTGCGTTGGTAAAGAGAGAACTTTGATTTCCTCCTTCGGGGCGAGCTTCCAAACAATGTGTGAAGGTGTGAATGCCTCTCCTTGCAGTGTCTTGTATGAGGTAGCCGCCTAGCCAGTGCCAGACCCCGGTATCCAGTATCTGAACTGGGCTGGGATCACACAAAGCTGGGAAGAGGTTTTGGCTGCTCTGTTGCTGCTTGACACATTTGGTTTGATGCTCCACACACCTTGCTGCTACACAAGAAACCAGAGATTTATGTAGATATAATTTATTTTACACTGCCAAAATCATTTGACTGAACAGACAAGAAAACCCTGCAAGTTACTGCGAGTGTTCAGTGATGCTCACTTAAAGCAGGTTACAGTCAGGATAGATATGAGCATACTGTATAAAGCAGAAAGCGACATGCTCATGACATGGCATTTGCTTGTTATGAGTAGTAGCGCTCAAGTTTCAATTTCTGGCATCCAAAGTGTTGCAGGAATAAAAGCAACTTTTTTGCTGTTTTTTTATGCAGAAACAAGCTTCACTTTGTTCTCTAGATCTCATCAAAGCTGTGCTGTGTCTGTTCTTTCCCCAACCTGAAGCTTAAATCTTATTCAGAAATGTAAATTTAAATCTATAGGATTAATGCTAATTTACTGGCCTTTTATCCAGTAGAAAGTTAGTGACAATTTCAATTTGCAATTTGGCCTGTGCTAATTAGCTATTGTTAGCATGCTAACAGGCTAAGATATTTTTATAGCTTAGCTCTAAATAATTAACAATTATTACTAATTATCAACATGTTAGCAATGTTAGTTTGCATACTCGTGATGTATGCTAACATGTTCAGGAGCAGATCTAGATTTTTATTTTTTTGCCTTTGAAAGTTTTTAAATATTTTTTTTGTATAATGATGATCATTTATTCAACCTCAAATTCAATCAGGTCTCCTTGTTCTGAAGATTCTACTTCTGTTATGATAAAAAGCCAAGTACTTATCAGAGTCTTATACCAGAGTATACCAGAGTCTGATATATTGGGATTTTGAGAAGGTTTACGACACCTTATGTCACACTTATGTCCCTGCTCCTGAACATCTCACCCTCAGCTTGAAGCGTTCTCATGTTTATGTACAGAGCGCAAGTCTTGGCAAAGATATTGAGAACTGAGCACTGTCTGTTTTGTTACTTTATGGAGACGTACGCTTTGGCAAAGTGGTAATTTTAAAACCACTGCAAATGCCAGGAACAAATGTGTACTCATAATTACAGCTTGTGTGTGTGTGTATTTGTGAATACTTGGGTTGAGATAAGTGCCCTGGGGATCCACAGAAAGTTTATGCTGCAGATACATGAGGGAAACTAACCAAATACTGTAATGAAAGATTGACCCTTGCAGATTGTGTATGGGTGTGGATGGGTGTGTTTCTCGACTGCTGTCTCAGTATCCTCAAGAGTTTATAGAAACATGCATGACAATGTTACTAGGATTTTGTGTGGAATGTCTCTAGACATTGAATGTTTTTGTAAGAATAAAACATAAAGTAGTAATTATGAGACTAAAGATTCTCACAATTTCCCAGTAACCCAACTAATTCTGAAGTGACTCAGTATTTTAATGATCTGTTGTTGGTTATTTAAACCTGCCACCAAAATGTGGCCACTTTTGGCCTGATCTGAATCAGTTCTACTTTCTGTTTCTCTTCACTGAGGAATGTAGTTTTGTTGAACATTATTGCTTCCTCATTCTGAAACTTTAAAAGCTTTAAAGTTGTATGCAAGAGAAGAACAACTTCCTTTACCAGTTTTTGTGTCGTAAAGGATTTTAACAGATAATACGCCCAATGCCAAACACTAATTAGTCTTTCTCTTCCTCATGTCCCTGTCCTTGGCCAGTGATGCCATCTCCTCAGTTCTTTGACGGCCAAGCGTTGGTGTCCTGGAGTGACCCGGACATCACCATCACTGTTCCCTGGTACATGGGTCTCATGTTCCGCACTAGGCAACCTGCTGGTACCTTAATGCAGGCCAATGCTGGACCCTACTCCACCATCATCCTCATGGTGAGGGACATAGCCGAGAAAAACTGCATTTGTCGTGGTGCAGGTTTTTTCTGTTGTGTACATTTTATTTCTTTGTAGCTGATTTCAAATATTTGAAGAATGTCCTCACATATTTCTGTGTCTTCTCCAACGTCTAGCTGCGTGAGCAACAAGTCCACATGGAGGTGTTGCTGAGACAGCAGCTGGTGGCATCGCTGAGCTTCCCCCAAGTTCGTGTAAATGACGGAGAGTGGCACCACCTGCTGATTGAACTGAATAGCGGAATAGACGGCAAAGACATCAAATACATGGCTGGAGTGTCCCTGGACTACGACATGTACCAGGTGCAGTGCATATAACATCACAAGTAGTGAAGGTGTAGTCCATGAGATTCAATGTCAGCGTTCTCATTTGCGAATACATTTTTTTAAGCAGAAGTCTGTGGAGATTGGTAATGACCTCCCAGGCTTGAAGTTGCAAACTCTTCATGTTGGAGGTTTGCCTGGAGCGGGGAACCATGTTAGCAAAGGATTTGTTGGCTGCATACAGGTGAGAAATGCCCCAGACAGAAAGCATTTCATTAAAAACTCTTTCTGGTTTTCTTTTATTTTCACTCCATGTCATGTTTTTTTCTTCCTCTCATTTTTCTCCATCTCCATTTTTCTTACTGTCTATCAGGGTGTGCGTGTGGGTGAGACACCCACCAATGTGGTCAATGTGAACATGGCTCAGGGTCTGAAGATCCGTGTAGAGGATGGCTGCGATTTGGAAGACCCCTGTGACTCCAACATCTGCCCTGACAACAGCCACTGCAGCGATGACTGGAGCACACACACCTGTGTCTGTGATCCAGGTAATACCCACATGCGTAAACTTAATCACATGCGCCCCTATAGAATCTGTACTCTCCACAGTAGGTTTTGGTGTCGACCCTCACTTTTTGCTGTCTGTCCTGCAGGTTACTTTGGTAAGGAGTGTGTGGACGCTTGTCAGCTCAACCCATGTGAGCACGTTTCCACCTGCGTTCGCAAACCAAGTTCCTCCCACGGCTACACCTGTGAGTGCGGACAGAACTTCTACGGCCAGTACTGTGAAAACAAGTAAGCTCCATTTCTGCCGTTTTTTAGTCAGAGCTGTGAGCTGTGTCATGTGAACTTGATAGTGCTTATGTGCTTGAACCATCAGGTGAAATTCACCTCTACATGCAGATAGCCGTGTGAAGGTTTGCTCATTGCACACAAATTAGCGGGCCACGATTGAGAACCAGTTATTTCCCACTGAACTCTGACCCCCATGACACGCATCACTTCCTGTCTTAAGCAGGATGTGGGCTTCCCCCTCTATGCCTGACTGATCCTCCATAGGTGTTTAGTCTTCATTGCCCTCATACTGTGGCTTGTCCCATATCAGATCACACCACTCCATTGCAGATCACATCTCTTGAGAGAAAAAGAAAGTGTGTGTGTGTGTGTCTGTATAAGTGACTCACACTTGATTCATTCATTTAAAACTACAGAGGAAGTTTATTCTAGATTTGGAGTGACAATGGGTGTTTAGCTGGAGATAAGAAAAACATATATTATCAGATTTGTTCATGCTGATACCAAGTCAAAACATGTTAAAACACTCCTTTTTCACTTTAAAATGCGTGTTTAATTAATGGAACCGTGACAGAGTGTAATATAACTGTGACTCTGATGACAGAGTGGAGAAGCCGTGTCCTCAAGGTTGGTGGGGGAGCCCTATGTGTGGACCTTGCAACTGTGATACCAACAGAGGATTTCATAAAGACTGCAACAAGACCACTGGAGAGTGCCGCTGCAAGGTAGAAACACACAGAGCTTGACATTACACATGTTGAAACTGGGCACTGTTGTTTTCTAAGTGGTATTTAACAGCAAGACAATGTGAACAATATAATTTGTGTGCTGGTTAGTATAGTAATTTCTCTTTTCTTTTTGTGTTTCTGTTACAGTTTTTATTGATATAAGTTGTATTTATTACTTATTGCTACAGTGGCTGCTATTTTATAAAATTCACATATGTTTTTTTTTTTTTTTTAGATAAAAATCTAAAAATGATGGTAGTCATCTATATTTTCTTCTCTCGCTGTAGGAAAATCATTATCGCCCAGAGGGTGAGGACACCTGCTATCCCTGCGACTGCTTCTCTGTTGGCTCAGAGTCTCGAACCTGCGATCCCATCACTGGCCAGTGTCCCTGTAAGGGAGGAGTCATAGGTCGTCAGTGTAACCGCTGTGATAACCCCTTTGCTGAAGTCACGCCCACTGGATGTGAAGGTATGTGACTTCATATATTTTGTTATAACATGCATTTAAAATGTTTTTCCTGTTGTGTTTCATCATGCTGTAGTTTTAGTCAAATAAATTTGACTAATCCTAAATCAGAAAATGGAATACTATTTATATACTTATAATAGTTAACTGGAAAACTTTTCTCTGGTTATTTATATTTATAGACATTAGCATATGCACACATAAATAACATGCTGTTTATTAAAAGCATACCTATGAAGTTCAGATAAAGAATTTAAAGTGTTCATGGCATCAACAGTAATGAAAAAATTAATTGAGAAAATGTGTGTATTGGTCCTTTTGTTATTGGTTGGTCCGGATGAATCGACAAAGTGTCAGAAGGAAACAAACAGTGTCGCTCTCACATCTGCTGGTGCTGCAGTTGAGCTAACTTCACGTCTTTGTCGCCACCCAGTCAAGCAGAAGGGGAAGGTCTGGCTAGTGGGCTAACTTGGCAGTGGGACTGCACACACACAATACAGTAGAGATGAATAGAAAACAAAACCACAAAGTCCCTCAAAGAAAATAAATGTCAGTATTCTTACTGTTTGACCCAACATGAAGCTCTTCACAGTCTCAGAACATGCCCAGACTTTTAATTGGAATCAATTCTATAGTTCAATGGGTATTGTGGTTTGTTTTTGCAGGAAAGGAATCATGATTTTTTAATTATTCATGTGACATTTGATATATTTTCAGATGGACATGGTTAAATAAATTCAGACTAGTACCTTGAGGGAACAGTCAATGTAAAAGAATAAAACATAATAGTAACGTTCTTTGGTTCAGTGAGATGTAACCATCCGTTGCAGGCTTCATACCAGTCTGTCAGCTCTGCACCACATCACAGCACAGACAACAAAGAGGCACTTAGTAAATCTGCACTTATGTCACTTCACCCCTAAATGACCATAGAATATCTGAAGAAAATCCAAAAGTGACAATATAGTTTTTTCACTCAAAATTAAACATAATCAGTTTGGAAACATTCTGTGCTATAATAGTAGCACAGAATAATAATAATAAGAGTAGCTCCTAAGGGTTTATGAAACTCTGAGGGATTACTGGCAACTAAGAGGGGCCAAAAACAAACAAGCAGAAATAAATTATGTACAACAGCTTGTGTAACCACTTTTTAGGATTAATTTGGCTGAATGTGCCTGTGCTGGTGTGTTTCTAGAGTGTGTTCAAGGTGAAGTGGGTTGGCTGGTAAAGTGGTGGCTGGCTGACGCCTACTGATTTGGTTACTGAATGTTTTGTGGTAAATGCTAAGTTGGCGCAGCTTCAATGTATGACAGACTTCTTTAATGGTCTCTTTAATGTATCGTGTTTAAACTCATATTTCAGAACAATATTTGTTGTTGTCCTTACAGTGGTGTATGAGGGCTGTCCGAAGGCGTTTGATGCAGGAATCTGGTGGCCCAAAACCAAATTTGGACGGCCCGCTGCCATGAACTGTCCCAAAGGATCAATTGGTGAGAACTTTTGAATTTGATGACAGCTGCAATGTGTGGAGTAGTTATTTAGCTGTGGATATATTCGGAACAGTCTGTGATTCACTTCAGATGACAAGAAGGAGGTCACAAAGTGTGTGTAGGCTGATTTTATATTCTAGTCTCTGCACTGAAACAGTTAGGAGGAAGCATCCATAAAGTAAGGTAAATTACTTATTTATTTTAATTACATAACAATATTTACCTTATACTAGTACAAATAACACTGTGACTACAGTACCAGAAACATCCCTTAGTGTCTTCATAAACATTTTATTCTTTATATCAACTTTGTATTTCTATGACTAAAATTGTGCTAAAATATTCACAGTTATAGTGAAACTGCAGTTGTGTGAGGGAATTTAAACTCCCTCTCTGTCAAGCTCAAAAACACTTTCTGATTGGTGGGTTAATCCAGCAGATCTTTTTCATCAGGTAATTGTGTACAGGATAAACACAAGGTATTCTTACATTAAGAGCTTATACTTAATACTCGCACTTCTCCTACTACTACAACTCCAGTTGAGTGTACATATTGTGAGTGTGGGTGAGTCGAAGGGACTGCCGTCGCCACGGTGACCCCTCTGTTGTCTTCTCAGTGTCATTGAGGACTTAATTTGCTAACTTTGCTTTGCTCCAACTTCTTCCATGTCTTTCTTTGCAACAAAAGCATCGGAGGAGACTGTGAACTTGCATCTGTTTATCTGAATCAGACTGAAACAACTGTATGTTTTTAAATATTTAAACCACTAAGTCTCAAGTGATTTGTATTTAACTAATTCAGAGCAGTTTTAACAATTTAACTTAATGTACGTTACGCTTAGTAGTAAGTTACACTTAATAAGTGTAGATTCAGTGGTTCAGCAATTCCATACATATATTATTGTGCCATAATACTACTTTGTGAAAATATTGTGTTCTGTTGAATGATAATTTAATTGGCTGTTGCCAGAACGTCTAGAAAATAAATGTCAGGAACTTTTGAAGGTGAAGTTAAGTTTCCTATTTGTGCTTTTTATTTTTCCAGGTACTGCCATCCGCCACTGCAATGATGAGAAAGGCTGGTTGTCACCTGAACTGTTCAACTGCACCACTGACACCTTTTCTCATCTGAAGAAACTGGTGAATACAAATTAACACTTTTATCCTGTCATTGTACTTCTGAAAATATTGGAGTACGTGTTGGTCCTTGTTTGGAAAAATCACGATTACTGGTAGTTATATAATGTTTTGTGAAGGAGATGATATGTCTTAAGTATAATTTCATCACTGGTATATGAGATTTCAACAAGTATTTACTTACTGTGTTAGAACCTGAACCTAATACTTTGCGCTTGAATGTCTTAGAGTCTCACTAATCCTGGGATTGACCAGATTCTATTATGTTTTATCGTACCCACTCAGCTTCCTTTGCCTTAACCTGCTTGTTTTTGTTCACTCTTCATCCTTCATCCCTCCATTCTTCCAGAACGAGGAACTGCGTCGCAACATTTCAAGGATGGATAGTGAACGCTCCAAGACCATTGTGCGTTTGCTTCACGGCGCTACCAATAACACTCCGCGTTACTACGGCAATGATGTGAAGACAGCCGCCCAGTTACTGAATCATGTGCTGCAGTACGAGAGCCAGCAGATGGGATTTGATCTTACTGCCACGAGGGATGCAGAATTCAATGAGGTAGAAAAGAAAAACAGCAGCATGTAATAATCAGCTTTATTTTAATGACTCTTTAAATGTTTTTCAAAGTGGTAGAATAGATTACAACTTAAATAAATGAACCCACTGAACCCACGTATGCGGCACTGAGAGCACAGGTGGCAGGCTGCCCTCCACTGGTTGATTCTCACTGCAGTGATCTATGGGAGCTCTCTTTCCATGTGTTCTGAAAGAGAGGGAGCAGCAGAATGAAGGAATAAATCAATAATATCAATAATAAAAAGTGGTACAGAGGTTATTTTAAAATTATGAATACACTGAGATTGTAAAAAATGAATATAAAAGATATGAAATTCAAATTTAGTCAAATAGTCTCCCCAGAAATGTGGGGGAATTTTGGCTGTGGGAGGAAATCGGGAGACGGTAGTAAAAAACGTCTCTTGAGAAAATCAGGAGGGATTGTGATCTAAGATTTCTATCACTTCCTTAACTTTTCATTCAGTTTCATTAATTTCTTGTATTGATTTGTTCCAGAACTTGGTGCGGGCAGGCAGCGCCCTACTGGATCCTGACAACAAGGAGCACTGGGAGCAGATCCAGAAGACTGAGGGAGGCACAGCTCATCTGCTCCGTAACTTCGAGGATTACACCAACACGCTGGCACAGAACGTCAGGAAAACCTACCTGAAACCCTTCACCATTGTCACTGACAACATGAGTGAGTGAAGGAACTGAAAAGCATACACATAATTGCACATCACATATCATTCTTACCCTTTTCATCTCTGCTTGCACTCTAACTAGTTCTGACCGTGGACTACCTGGATGTGTCGGACCCAGAGAAGGCGACATTCCCTCGGTTTCATGACATCCAAGAAACCTATCCCAAAGAGCTTGGGTCGTCTGTCCATTTTCCCCAGTTCAACCTCCGCACTCAGAGCCACAGAGGTAGGAATCACACTGTAGCTTACTGTACTCTCACTACTTTAAATTCAAATCCCAGTCACTAAGTTTATCTGTTCCTCCTTTCTGTCTGTCTCAGTTGAGGTCACTCCTGCCCCTCCAACTCAGACTGACCCCCCCCAGGAAGAGGAGCACACAGTGTCTGATAGGAGACGGCGCCACCTCGAGCCAGCTGCCCCTCTACCAGTTGCCGTGGTGATAGTGTACAAATCATTGGGAAAACTGCTTCCAGAAAGATATGACCCTGACCGCAGGAGCCTAAGGTAAACTGTTGACAACTGCAAAAATAAAGAGCAGTCCACTGTAATTACACTTAACATTCAGGGCTAAACAATATTATTTATTGACATTTATACTTTTGTTCTGCATCTCTTTACTCTGTGTTTGTAAGGAACAGAATATAAATGTTCCTACCTACTTTACTAGGATTAAAAAATGAAATTTATTTCAGTCAAACTGCTGAAAACTGAAAGAAAAACCAATAAGAAGACAACAAACAGATGAGGAAAAGGTGACCAAATGTTTTTTTTTGTCCTGTTTCCAGGCTTCCCAACCGTCCAGTAATCAACACGGCTATAGTGAGCACCACAGTCCACAGTGAGGGTCCACCCCTTCCTCCCATCCTGGACCCCCCCATCATCCTTGAATACACCCTGCTGGAGACAGAGGAGAGGACCAAACCTGTTTGTGTCTTTTGGAATCACTCTATTGCGTGAGTTGAAGTTGAAGCGCACAACCATGGCATAGAATATTCAGGAGATTATTGAAACATGAAACATTTTCATGCAAAATTAGTCATAATATAATGTTTTTAGCATTCTTGTTTATCTCCTTCATTACTGATGTCAGTTTTGTGTGTTTGCATGTGTGTGTGTGTGTTTAGGATTGGAGGAACTGGCGGCTGGTCTTCTAAAGGCTGCGAGGTGCTCAACAGGAACAACAGCCACATAAGCTGTCAGTGTAACCACATGACCAGCTTTGCCGTGCTGATGGATATCTCCAAGAGAGAGGTACTGTTGAACATATTTGCAATTAAATACACAGAGCATCTAACTATGTCGCTCTTTTACTGATCTTTGGTTTGTTTTCTGGGAATCTCCTTCCACAGCACGGTGATGTTCTCCCCCTGAAGATTGTCACCTACACCACAGTGTCAGTCTCCCTGTTCCTTCTCCTCCTCACCTTCATCCTGCTGTGCCTCCTGCACCGGCTCCGCTCCAACCTCCATGCCATCCACAGGAACTTGGTAGCAGCACTGTTCTTCTCTGAGCTTGTCTTCTTGCTTGGCATCAATCAGACTGACAACCCGGTGAGTGTGTTTAGGTGATACATTACACTATGCTGTGTATATGCATATTTTTAGTTTTAACTCAGTGGTGCCAAATAGATGGTAAATCAATGGAAAACAGCAAAGACTACAAATGCATATTAAACAAACACACATATGTTTGTGCCTTTCCTATGCTTGTGGCATGGCACATCTTGATGCAGGATAAAGACATCTTGCTCTGGTGTTTACTGTATTAAACGCTGCCAGGCATCCTACAGTATGTGTTTGGCCTGCAGGCAGCTATCTGGTGCTGTGTTGACAGGGGCATTACAAGGCTTAATGGGCCTACCAGTGAGTTTTTCTTTCTTCGACAGATTATGCGACTAATGACTGTAATAGGTTGAAAAATGCTGATTGCCAAAGCCTTTTATAAAAATGTTTTTTTACTGAACTATATTCTAATTGAAAATTACAGGACATAATATAGTTTAGAGCTGGTTTTGGTCACAGTAATAGCCAGAAACGCACATTAGCACACACATATAGACATACAGCAAAGGATCAAAATGTATGGGAAGTCTTTGAAGTCTGCTGACACAGACATTTGGACACACACACACACACACACACACCTCTGTGGGCCAGTAGCTGAGACATGCTGTGGCTGGTACCTGTCTATAGACGCAGGCCTCAGGGCGGAACACATTGGCAAATGTTTCCCGAAACAACTTCTTAGTATTCACTTGCTAAATCTCTTGTATGTCTGCGGTGCAGCATAACATTATTAATCTGTTAATTGACATCTAATCCTGCATCTTTTTCTAGTAATGAAGTTTTGAAGATTTATTTACATTTGCTTTTATGCTAAAGCTAGCATTTATGTAATTGTAAGATTGTATCAATATTCTGCGTTCCTGTTAAATCGCTACTGGCCTAAATATCATCAGTCGGTCAGCACCTGATTAAAGCCATTTGGGCTATACCTTTTAACTGTAAAGCTATAATTACGACACAGGAAACAAAATCCACCAACCATCACCACTGAAGCTTGATCATTACTTTATGTTTTGTTAATTTAATCCATATAAAAACCTAAGTGTAAAAAAAGGGCAATTGTGTTAGATAACTTAACTTAGCCTTTCTTAGCTACCTGTGTAGTCATTAAACTACAATATGTTTCTAATGAATGTGTCAGTTCTGACTGGTCTGGCTAAACCAGATGTCTACACAAGACAAGATCATCAAGTCCAGCTGTGATCCATTACCACTGCCCAACCAGGTGTAAATTTTGGCTCTGACCATCACAGTGGAAGCAAATCACATCACTTTAAAGTGAGATTAGTTCATGTTATACAACATGCTATCATAACAAATTTTCAGTGGGCTAATACATGAAGCTACAGCTGCTACAGCTTAACTTACAGTTTGTGTCACACCTCATCTTTCACATGTCATGAGACACACAGTTAACAATATACTGTGTCCCTTACTCCCGCAACACTTTCAGTACAAAATTAAGAAAAAGAAAGGAAGAAGTAACACTAGCAATCGATATAAGAAGGAAAAATAACATATAACAAAATAGAAAAAAAAACAGTTCAGCATCTTATTCACAAATGGGTGAATCACCAAGTCCTTATAACACAATAGACCAGTATACAGTATGTTAGTTTACAGGTTTCAGATAAGTCTTGTAGTATTTTGATAGGGGTGAGGGACACACACACAAACACACACATACACTCACAGCTAACCACATGTTGTGTTATAAGCACCTGTGTGGGTTTTTGTTAATAGCTGGAGCCAGGTCTGTGGGGAGATTTAAAAAAAGAAAGAATATTTAATCTTTGCTTTTTCAATCTCTCTCTGTGTACACAATGTTTGTGTGTGCGTCCTCCATTGACTGATGAGGTGTGTAGGTGTGTGTGTCAGGTCTGTGGAATGCTGTCAGCGTGTGCCCACGGCTATGTACAGAATGATTTATTATCCTGTCAAAGTAGTTTCTGTCTGATCTCTATAGTAATACACAGTATTTCTAAAATACTGTATCTCAACTACTGGGACATTCCGTGACATACTGCATTCCTTTATTACAGCAACAGACTTGGAAATATTGGGGGAAAGGAGCTATAGGAATTGGGGATATGTTGAATAATTACTGCATTAAATAAATATGTTTATCATGAATAAGTTTAGGGTATAATACAGTTCTTAAAGGTGATAATTGTCATTATCAATCAATTTGGTAATGACAAGTAGATTAGTTTAGTTTATAAAATGCAGAAAATAGTTGAAAACGACAACAAAACAATAAAACAATAATATAAAACACTAATTAAGAGGCAAGAGGCACTTAAAAGTCTGACCACCTCGCTTTTCTGGCCTTTTTTGTCTTCTAAATTATAAAAATGTAATGTAAATGTAAAAAAAATAGATTTGATAAAAATCAAGATGTCCCCTAATTTTCTGGGGTTGATTGATTTTGACTAGATATGTTCGTATACACAATGGATGATGCATTAATAAATGTATTTATGCATGTTTTCAATTTCTCTCTCTCATGCCTCCTTTCAGTTTGTGTGCACAGTCATAGCCATCCTCCTCCATTACTTCTACATGTGCACGTTTGCTTGGATGTTCGTGGAGGGGCTGCACATCTACCGGATGCTGACAGAGCTGCGCAACATCAACCACGGACACATGAGATTCTACTACGCCATGGGTTGGGGCATACCGGCTATTATCACTGGTGAGACACACACTAACACAACCTCACAGAGCCATAGAAGATGGCAGATTGTCAGGGAAATTCATGCTGCAGCTTGTTTCTTCTGAAGAGGCCGTAATCCTCGTGGGAAAATGATTGAACATGAGACAGACTGAAAAGACAGGGGAAAACAGACATAATGAGAGATACAAAGCCTTTTCCTGAAAATCTGTCATATGTCTTATGAACCCACATAATCACATTTGTAAAAAACAACAGATGCTAAAGGTCCATTCTCTAAAATGTTTTTTGCAACATAAATATAATTTGTAATAATTTTACAAATTGTGGAGAACAATATTGCTGGGAAAATGGCTAATAAATTCATTTGGGAATATTGTAAGTGGAAATTTATAGTGCGTGTGTTTGTGTGTGTGTGTGTGCTCATAGGTCTGGCAGTAGGTCTTGACCCCCAGGGATATGGAAACCCAGATTTCTGCTGGCTTTCTGTTCATGACACACTCATCTGGAGCTTCGCTGGACCTATCTTTGTAGTTGTCCTGGTATGTGATCAATATAGTGTTATCTAATCTAATCTAATGGGTATGAATGAATTGTTCACGTGAAGATCTGTGGATTAACCCCTCAACAGACATTTGTAGCTAAAAGAGAAAACAACATGTTTGTGAGGTTGAGATTCAGTGACTTTTCAGTTACGATGTCGTGTGGGACAAAGATCCAAAGTTGCTCCAAAGTTTAAAAAATACAATCACAACCAGATAAATTTGTTCTATAAATGATAGTTAAACTAAGAGAAATAAACTTTCTGCCTCTTTTATCCTCCCTATAGGTGAACATCGTCATCTTTATTCTTGCTGCAAAGGCTTCTTGTGGTCGTAGGCAGAAGGCTATGGAGAAGTCAGGAGCTATGTAAGCCTCGCTGTCACTTTAATAATTCTGCAGATAGCAAAACATCCAATTGTTAATGTTTCCAGTATGAAAAGAGCAACAAAATGTTACATATTAAACAGCACTAATATATTCAGGCCCAAAGGAATCTCATCATTAGTGTTTGTGTTTCTCTCTTCAGTCCTGCACTACGTATGGCCTTCATCCTGTTGTTACTCATCAGCGCCACCTGGATGCTTGGACTAATGGCAGTCAACAGCGACGTAATGACCTTCCACTACCTGTTTGCTGTTTTCAGCTGTTTGCAGGTAACACTGCGTTTATGCTTGACGTCTGCACATTTTAGCTACACCAGGTTTTTACCTTTGTTGTACGTATTACACTTTTATAATATATCCTCTCGTTTTCACAGGGAGTCTTCATCTTCTTCTTCCATGTAATTATTAACAAAGAGGCAATGAAGAACCTGAAGAACATCTTCACAGGAAAGAAGAGCATACCAGATGAATCCAGCACCACAAGAGCGTCTTTACTCACAGTGAGTGAACAGACGTGCATTTGTTTGTCATATTACACCTTCTCTTATGACTTGCATTATTATTGTTTGTCAAACAGTATGTTCTTTGGACTCATAGCTGTTTTATGTGTAGTTTCCTACTCATTCAAGAGGCTAAAAACCTTAAAATCATACTCAAAGTCAGTTTTTCCATCCCCAGCGTTCTCTCAACTGCAACAACACTTACACAGAAGATGGGCAGTTGTACCGCTCTGGCATTGGGGAGTCCAGCGTCTCCTTGGACAGCACACTCAGGTCAGCCAAGAGCCGCAGCAGCTACCTGGCATACACACTCAGGTACAACACGCTCACTCACTGCATGGCTGCTTGCACTACACTGCTACAAGATGGATGCGAATGTCTCCGCATGTGTGTCTCTTTTGGTTCAGTTTCTCTGAGCTCTCTATTGTTTTCTCTCTACTGCACATATCCACTGATGCACCATATATCTCACACATACTAACACACCCCAAGCCCCTAATTTGCACAGACACACAGACAGACACACACACAGACACACACACAGAGACTACATTCACACACACGCATCCCATTACGCTGTCTTATCCAAAGCAAGGATAAGTTAAGCTGCTCAGTTTTTCTATATTTGAAGGATGTTTGTTTCTTTTCTTCCACACATGCATGCTGCTACATACAGGCACCTGCATGGTGCAGTAACTGTGCTTGCCAGCGCATGGCCTTGTTGCAAGACACCACACAAGACAGCCTCATACCATCTCTCAAAATACCCAGTCAAAGGAGTCTAGCTGAGAAATCACCATATATGTCATCATGTTTATCTGTACTTGTATGACTGCGTTTACATGCACTTAAGTAATCAGGTTACTCAGAGAAACTCTTAGTTAATTTTGTTAATTTTGAGTCTCTGAGTCTGAACAAGTTTACATGCAGTTAAGAAAGCTGGTTACTGGATAGAGGACCCTTCTGGGTTTTTTTTGGATGTGTAGGGGGAGCTGACAACGCTGAGAGAAAGATATGAAGACAGACCAGCATTCCATTTCACTGTGCAAACTAACTGAATTAAAGAAATACCAGGTTAAAGTAACATATTTACACACAAATTTAGAGATTTGTGTTGGTTTTAGTTGGTCTTTATGCGGAGGAACAACATTGTGTGTAACGACATTCCCCAGTTCTCTGAGAGAAATCTACCTGGGGAAATCAGATTTCTCTAATTCTCTACCCCGATTACGGAAACCAGATTTACCATTTACATGACAGTTAATAAATCAGCTTACTCGAGAAAGCCCACTGTAAACCAGTTACTTAAGTGCATGTAAACACACCATATGTTGCCCTGTGTTGGTTAAATTAAGTATATAAAATTTCACTTAATATATTTTGCTGTAGAATTGTGTGTAATAACAAGAAGATGAAGAAGATGATGAAGTTTCAAAGTGTTATCAGAGTTGAAGTGGCCTTTTAAATCTATTTAGTATAGTATTGTGTCCACTTTTCCATGCTGTCACATTCTAGGATACACCATGTAGTTACCCTACTAGCAATAGCTCAGGTTTTAGAAAATGTGAACTCGAAGCTGTTGAACAATACAGATACAGATCTTAAATGTTACTCAGCAGAGCAACGTTGATGAAACTATTCTTATTTTTTATTTACCAAATATGTTTACATTGATGATAACTCCTTTACAGGAGATATAGGGAGAAGTTTGATAAATTTTTAGCTTCAAAACTAGAAACTGAATGTACAATATACACATAGCAATGCTCTGTAGTTTGGAAAAACATATTAGATTACTTGTTTTTTCAGGAAATGTATGCAGATAAGTAACATTTAAGATATTGATATTTTATATCTACAAAAAGATATTTCTCAAAGATACTTTTTACTACTATCTCTTCTGTTTTTTGGTTAATAGAAATAGATGTTAAAATATATGTGATGTTAAATATGGTGTGGTATGTTGCAGTTGTGCAATACATTAAATCTGATGCAGTATGTAATGCAGTTAAGCCTGCCAGTGAAAAGAGGTGTGGTACAAGTTGGCGAAACAGCATAGTGCACTATTGCAACAGTTCGTGTAATCCGTCCCACCATACAGTACAGGTGCTTCTTATCTCAAGCTAATCTCACCTCTGTGACTTCTACAGCTGTGTGTTTTCAGTGACTTATTTTTGTAGTGGAGTGCTATTACATATGCCTGGTGTTTTACAGCAGTAACGTTAGGTCTGACTGTACGCCTCAGCTTGTAAAGCTGTCACCTGGGTAACACGAGCCGAAACTTGGATCAATGAAAGCAAAATTGCTGGAAGGGAAGACGTCCTGTTAGAAGGATAGGCTAAGAGCAAAGGAAAAGAGGTGATATAGGAAGAGAAGTGTGGACAACATGAGAGAGAGTAGGGGAGTTAGAAAAGGAGGGAGATGGAGACTGTACCTGTTGAAGTAGGAATGTAATACTGACACACATACCTCTTCCCTGAGGCTTTTGGCTCGATTCCAGCTGCTTCTAGAAGCTTCTCTTAGATCACAAATCAGACGGGTCCAAGTTTCCAGTAACATTTAAGCCCTTGAGTCAATATCTCAATGCAGCTTGGAATAAACGGCTACAGGTGGACAGTAGTAGAGAGGGAGCAACCAGTTTTGTTGTTAATGGTGCATCAGATTAAGGAAAATGCAGATTGCAAAAGCTGATCAGGTTTTGAATGTTGAACTGAAACTTGAAAATATTTACACCATAAGCAGAATGAAAGAGATGCTGGTTTAACATTAAACCTTAAACCAATTATTTTACATCCTATCTACCAGTAGTAGATGTTTTTTCTGCTCATAATCAAGCTTGTGCATTCACTTCAACCTAATATAAGCAAACTTAAATCACATTTTTAACATTAAGAGGCAGCAGAGGTAAATGAGATGTCTGGTTTTACATTAGTTGCCTCAAACCTCAAGTTGGGGCTTGAATTAATTTGCAGCAACACTGTACTTTCCCTCTGTCTCCTCTTAATCTCCATTTGTATTTTTCCACTCCCATTTCTTGCTCCCGTCCCTGTTCTTCTCTGTATGTGTCTTCATCTGTGTAGGGAGGAGGCTGGTCAGAAGCCCAGCGTC
This sequence comes from Helostoma temminkii, assembly GCA_900302695.1. NCBI lineage: Eukaryota > Metazoa > Chordata > Actinopteri > Anabantiformes > Helostomatidae > Helostoma > Helostoma temminkii. The sequence continues at coordinate 127,223 of OMLM01020317.1, read as the reverse complement.
TCTTCAGGAACAGCTAAAGGACACACAGATCTGGATGGGCCTCTATTCCACAGAAACAGCACCAAGGGAGATGGTCAGTTCTCTTTATTTTTCACTATTAAGATAAAAGTTTCAGTCTGTCTCAGTTTTATAAAGATAAATGGCACTTGTATTCATAACTGAATATTAATGAATAGAGGTTCACCTGCAGTATCTGCCTCTCACTCCTTGTCTCACCAGACTCTGACTCAGACAGTGAACTGTCAGTTGATGAACACAGCTCATCCTACGCCTCCTCCCACTCCTCCGACAGCGAGGACGATGACATTGATGTCAAGCCGAAGTGGAACAATGAGAGGACGCCAGTTCACAGCACGCCTAAAGGCATGTCCCATTGAAGCTAGCTAATGGACATAATCCTTCGTGGATTGTCACTAAGCGCATACACTCAAGCACTATACTTGTGTACAAATTTGAGGCACTTGCACTGAGGTGGAGTTTTTCTATTTCGTGCTACTTTAAATTTCTGCTCCTCTAGATTTTAAATAAAAATCTGTTTTACTTAATGCTATTTATTTCAAACTTACATCTGAAGTGTTTTGCTGGTAAGCATTTTACAGTCAAATATTAATGGGATTGAAACAGCATAATTCTAATGCACAAAACTGCAGTAAAAATAATCTAATAATAAAAAATAGTTACATGTAGGGGATATGACAGGGGATTCATTTCATGATATGTTCTTTTGCTTTAGATATATTTGCCTTCTTCTTTCTTGTCATGTTTTTTTCACAGTTCACAGTATGGTATTCCTACTTTTACTTAAGTCAAATGTCTGAATACATCATCCACCACCATGTGACTTTAATTTTGTCAATGCTTCCCTTTGCTAATATTAAGGATGTCTTCTTTCATCCCTTCTAGTGGATTCAGTATCCAATCATGTGAAGCCTTACTGGCCAACAGAGGCCACCACAGCCAGTGACAGTGAGGATCCCGGCGGGGCAGAGAGACTGAGAGTGGAGACCAAAGTGAATGTGGAGCTCCACCCAGAGAATAAGCTCAACCACATTGGTGAAAGAGATAGAGAGACTCCCCAGGAGAGAGACAAGCAAATGCCTAGCAATGCTAAAGACCCAGGGACTCCTAGCCAACCCAACAGCAACCACCAACCAGAGCAGAGAAAAGGTAAGAGCAGAGAATTTATTTAAATCAAGTAAAATAAACGATGTGCTGATTTAATTTACACTGGAAATGTTTGTCTGTCTCAGGCATCTTAAAGAACAAGATAAGCTACCCTCCTCCTCTGACCGACAAGAACATGAAGAACCGTCTGAGGGAGAAGCTGAGTGATTACAACTCCCCTACTATCACCTCCCCTCCCCCCAACAACAACAACACCACCACTTCCCCGCCCACTCCGTCTGTGAACATCATGTCCCCTGCGTCTCGAACATCCTCGCTAACATCCAACGATGGAGGTCGCCCTGGGAACCATGAAACCAGCACCCTCATCAAACCACCCATCGCCCCCCGGCCGCAGATCCCGGTTGGGCCCCCACCAGTTGGCATCTACCGTGAGACCAATGGGGGAGTGGCTATGCACTTGAAGTCAGGAACAGTTAACGGAGGCAACGAGTCTGACTCAGAGTGAGTAGTTTCTGAGAGGTGCTGGCATGTTTTATCTTTATTTGCATCATTGTTTGCACTGATAAGACATCAGAGCTTTAAAAACCTTTTTCAGCAACATACAAAACATAATAGCATGGATTTGTTGACCTTCATCAACCGACGCAACAATGCATGTGTCATAATAGGATCCATATTTAAAAGACTAGTTCAACATTGGAGAGAAGACTGAATAATGTCATATCTATATGTTAAATATGAATCTATTGCCAGCATGGTATTAGCCTAGCTTAGCACAAAGACTGAAAACAAGGGGACACAACTAGCCCAGCTCAGTGTAGCTGGCACAAACATGATGTGTTAATTATCATGCTTTAGGTGTGTCAATAGGTTGATTTTAATACCCTCAGAACAATGCTGTGTTTCCAGTCTTTGTGCTAAGATAAGGTTACCTTTTCATCTAACTATCAGCAAGAAAGTTAATAACTGTGTGTCCCAAGATATCTTACAGTTCTTTTTAACCATAGCATGAAATGATGTGATCATCCTGCTCTGCTGCTGCATGATGACTTACTGCATCCCTGCATTCATGTTTACTTCGCACGTTGTCTTCCTCCTTGCACCCTTCCTCCCTGCATCCCCTCCCACTCCTTTCCCTCCCTCCATATCCTTCGTTAACAGTGGCAGTAACGAGACTTCGATCTGACCTGCTAGGAAAACCCAGACGAGCCTGCCCTTGTGAGAGGAGGAGCAAGGAACCGGCAAGGGCGGGAGAACCAAGAGTGGGTGAATAAAATGGGGAAAAAATAAGATGGAGAGGAACACTGTGTGAATTCATCCCTCCTCTCATGTCCCCTCTCTCTGGAGAGCAGTATTAAATGCAGACTTTAAGACTGCCTGATATAAGAAAATAAAAATGATTAAAAGATGTGAGAAATTGTAAAGGGAATGTTGTGTTGGACTGAACAAAGAGAGGATGAAATCCAGCCATGTGTGCCAAAACCACAACCACAAGGAATTGAGGATTCAGTCAGAAGATGAAGAATGTCCCAAAATGATCATGGTTATGAGGGGTCATTATGTCACTTTCCCAGACGGTGGGTAAAGTTAGGGTATAGCTGGACAATACTTTGGGACACGGAAGAGGCCCGACACTCTACAGTGTATAATCACTGCGCATGAACTCATGCATGCTGGTACAGCCTTACTGTAGTCCAAATGGACTTCAAGGACTACAAAACACCACTTGACTTTTTTAATACATCCAACTTGTTCATACTGGATAGCTCTGTCATACATCAAGTGCTCTTTTCTTTTTTTTAAAACACACAAAACTTCTCAATGTAGTGCATTTCAAGTGTAATTAATATGTAGATATTGTCAAAGGTGAAGAAGAAATGACCTATTTCGTATTTCAGCTGTAGCACAGACAAGTTTCTAAACTAAAAACTGTTTGTCTGTGTTGCATTGGGACTGCTTTCCTATTTTGAAATGACTTTATATGCTGGTTTAATCAACTGAGAACAATAATCTGTGTGCCTTTATTATGGACTGAGGCCTTACACACACTAACATGCATACTGGTATAATCTGTAGTGGGCATTCAGGTTATTTACCGCAATCAGGATATTTTACTAAATATACACATCGCCTGGAATGTTCTACACACAAAACAGCCTTAATGAACATGAGTTATGCAGAGTGGAGAAGAACTCCCCACTATTGAAAATGTTTTTCAGTTCAAGCACTGTGAACCTGAAGCTGTCCTTTCCAGTGACCTCTCTGCATGTTTGTCCATCACACTCCTAATCACCAAAGTCATTACATACAGTAAACGTGCAGATTAAGGGTCGGGGTGAATTCACTTTTAACTCAGTTTAATTTCAGTGTAGTGTTCTAATGGTAGAGCACGGAATTAGAAGACGAATTGTTTTTAGCATTTTTTTTAACCCAGAATTTACATTAATTAACCCTTTAATATGAATAGCCCTTTTTATAGCTGAATTTCAAAATCTGAGTTCAAAGTGAACACTATGCCAACTCTAATGTGTTTTGCAGCTAATAAAAGACAACTTATTGTCCATTTACTGCTTACTTTATGTCTCTGTACCATACATACTGTAAACCCCAGTGTTTTGCCTTCCTGTAATCATGTTGTTAACAAATGTCCTTGTGTTTTTTTTATTGATCTGAGACACTGGAACTGTTTTTGTAACATAATGTATATTTATTTTTTATGGTTTTAAAACACTGGAAAGAAAAAAATGATTGTGACTGTAAAATTAAAGATGACAATATGAATTTTTAACCGCCTCATGCAGACTTTTACGTGTCTTTTGGCTAGGGGGAAGCAGGGCTAGTCAAAGCATGTGCACTCCTCAGAAAAGATTAAGTAACACTAGCTAACCCTTTTTCGGATCCAACAAACTCACTCACTTACTCGGGTCCTGTAAGTGAGTCACAGCTCCGTAATGGAAACTGTGTGCAACCTGGATGCTCCAGAGAGACTATGAAGGCTAACTGTATTTTTGTCCTGAATTAGTGTCACCTCCTAACGAATTTAGTGACGTTTCACACATATTTTCATATCACGCAAGAATGTAAGTCAACATTCTCAAATAGAATTTTCTTTTCCCCAAAATTTTGATTTTTGTCTTTGTGAATATTTCAGTTTATTGAGAAAAACATTACATTTGAAATAAAGACTTGGTTGGATTTAAATCTGCATGTTTTAAAAGATAAAGTAGTCATATTGTCACAGGAAGAAAGAGGAATTACACAGAGAATTATGCAGAAAGATGGAAAGAATCCAACCAAGACAACTGATTTCAAACAGAGGTGCACCCTGAAGGGCAGTGTTTGCTATAGAGATGTTGTCCATACAAGGTAATGTATAGGGAGAGCATGTGAGTGTCTCTCTCTCTGTCTACTGATCAGTGTCTGTGGGAGGGAGGTATGACTGTATCTGTCAGAGTGATTATGTTAATCGTCAGAGTAATGATGGCTGCCTGTTTTAATAAGTGGCCATACTTTGATCTGTACTGTTGCTGGGCACACACAGGCATGTACGGACACAGCACAGTTCCACAGAAATCCAACTTTTCTAAACAAAAACAACAAAGAAACTCTTAGGATAGTTAATTAGCAGTGTATTGTTCTTCCAGCTATGATGCGAACATAAACACATAAACACAGTAAGTAGTTTTTTTCACAAAGGATCTTGGTATGAGACTTTTATTTGCTTAACTTTTATTTTGTAAATCATATCCAGCCTAAATCAAACCACAATACGCTGGATAATTCCTAAATTGTGTTACATCTTCTTCACACATGACTTATGGTCACTGCTACACTACTTACCCCACATTATTTACATTTTTTCCACAGATCATTCCACAGTAAGCTGGTTACTGAACATGCAGACACTGTATTTATCTGTAGGAATCCAACTACGTGCGACTTAAGTGGCAGTGCCAGTGGATGAAGGTGGATTTAGGACCCCAAATGCTCCTTTTGTTTAAACTGGGGAGAAACATAAGTGAATTATATCACAGTTTGTGCAGTAAATCTATTTTCTCTCCATTTAATTGTAGAGATAAAATAAACAAACTCAAGTCAATGATGTTTGCTGGAAGGTTGGATACAATATCAGGGCCTGGAAATGTCAACTATGCCATGTCCATCACAACAACATGTACACATAGAGCCTGGGCATGACCAGGTAAATTACTGCGAGCAGGCAGAGTGAAAGGTTAAATGGAAGAGTCAGGTTTCAGCAGTGCTAGTGGTGACTGAAGGCAGTGCTCCCCTCAGGTGACAGAAAGTACAAAGATGATAAAGTAAGGACTTAAAATGGAGGTAGCAAAATTACTCATCACAACAATGAAACGTAGTTAGTTTACAGTAAATATTGTGTGTATATATATATATATATGGTACAATAATCAGTACAATAATGTCCATACAAATAATACCTGTGCTAAAACAGGTATGATTTTGTTTTTTACTTTGGAATGAAACTGTCAACTTGAAACCTGAGGAGCTGAGTAGCCACCAGTGACATGACTCTATCACACTGACCCTCTGCCATCTTCTTTATCTCCGTTCCATCACAGACAGGCAAAGTAAATAATTTAGACCAACGAGAGTCGCTGCTGGGATACTGAAGTGTGCTGAATGTAACCAGGCAGGAAGAGAGAGAGGATGAGACAAGTGTACCATCTACTGGTGGAGACTGTGAAGTGAAAGCAGAAAGAGAGTGAACAGGAGTGTGTGGAGAGTTGTTGTAAGGCTGAAAGAGTGAGACCATACGGAGACTATGGAGTATTTAAAATAAAATCCCAAAGTTTCAAATGCATCAGTATTCCACACCTCAAACTTGATATAACAGGTAGGAATCTTAATAGCGTACAATTCAGGTAGCTAAAACAGCCTAGCTTTTCCTCAGGATAAGAGTTTGCTTTTAGATTAGATTAGGATGAGGATGATGAGGGTGGCCTTATAGCATTAAAGCTTTAGTTCTTAAGAGATAGTTGCAACACACAGACACAAAAGAGTTGAGTGTATAGCTATTAATAAATCTAGTACAACTAGAACCAGAGCTGACTAATAAGGAATTAATCCAACTTAAACAACAGTGCTAAATTACAATAATTATAGTCTACCTTAAATATATTTAGTAGATTAAATCAATAGATTTTTTTAAAATCTGAAATCATATCTGATTATATGGTTGTTGAAATTAGAGCCACAGAAAATGTTAAAATTTAATCAAGCACCTAATTGTGTTTTAGATCATCAGCCTCGTTCTGTCTTCCCCTTCCTCCCAACTGTTCTATAATTGAGACTGAATTCTCTGCCAGTTGCATAAGACATGCGTCATTGTGTAACCCTCTAGAAAATACTGGTTTGGGATTAAGAGGTTGATTACAGGCTTTCTAAATGAGCCCAGAGGGACGGTTTGGGAAATGTCAACACGAGTATTTTTGCTAGGAGACATCAGAAGAGGATCACAGGCCAGAAACCCATTGTGTTAAGCGAGACTAAGGGGAATCCCATTTAAAACCATTAGTGCCCTGATTTGCTGCACACTCTCTGATGACAACGCAAAGCCTGAGTGGAATCCCACAGGAGCTCACAGTATTTACAGTTCACGTTCTGCAAGGTCATTTCCTATGATGCAGCATATGCAGCATCTGCTTATGTTATAGTCAAGAGGCACGTCAGATAATCCCTGCCAAAGGATCAGTAATAGGGATTAATAATGAATTCCTGACTCATTTCTCTGCTCCATACACATTTGAATCCAACCCATAATTAGGTCACTAGTACATATGCAAGCCATTCACTGCTTGTTTGTTGGTTGTGCTTCATGCCTCAGCTTATTCAACCATTCTTTGCAAGTTTTTCCCTGGACTCTGATATGTTGGTTTGCTTGCTTGGAGTTTTTGCATTATTTTGCTTAACGCTTCAGGTTTGGTTTTGCTAGTGCCTTTTAATTATGCTTTTTATATATTAGCTTACGCACCGAACCGTCTTGCCTCTTCGTTCTGTCTGCATTTGGGTCCTACAATGTTTTGTCCAATTATGACTGTTCTACTACAACATCACCTCTAAGTATGGCCACATGTCATAGATTATTATAACAACAACTAATTATTTTATTTTACTAAATTGCACCGCTGTACTAATTAATCCACTAAATGAGCCTTCAACTTACGACTGCAGTGTGGCACTTTCTTTGGACAAGGAGAATATTCAATTTCCTGACAGTGTCTATTTCCTCACTTGGCTGTTCATCAGCTGTGTTGCTGACAAGCGGGTCTTGTGGCTGGCTGCTCATGGGCTCATTTGGAGCTAGCGCAAGGTGCATTTCATCCTATTTTTCATCTCATTGTCAGACCCTGACATAAATCTCATCTTAAAAGTCTGAAATACCATCCTCGTTGTGCGTCCGCATTGCACAGCCACGCAGGTTTTGTTCTCCCAGATTGCAAGTGGGAAAGATTCTGAGGGAAAAAAAAAGAACGGTTTCAACAAGACAGAGGGAAAAATGTGGTTGAGGTTAAGATGATAATAAATCTTGAATACATTTTTCTTTTGGTAAACACTGTCAGCAAACAGCTGCTTTTTTTGACATATCCAGTAAATACGGAGCAACGTTAGAATCCATTTGGAATCTAGCAAATTTATTCTAATCTGCTGCAACTGTACATTTTTGTTGAAGCCATACTCTTCCGTTTCCCTGCTGTTTTTCATATCTGATCAGTGATGCAAAACACTGCACGATGGGGAATGTTATAGAAGTGTAGGGCTCTAAATATCGAGTAGAAGGTATGCACGGGCTGGCTATGGAAAGTTCTCTCTCACACACATTTGCCTAAACAAATTTGAAAGTAATCTGAATGTGAACTCTGTCTTTGGCTTCCAGTAAACCAACATCAACTGGGCGATGGTAAGACACAGCTTTCTGTTTATATTCTAATTTTTTAATGTGGAAAAATTCTGGTAACACTCTACAGTCTACTTTCAGTATGGTGTTGGTACAGAGGAGATACAGCTACAGGACACACAGGCCAGAGGTGTAGTGAGGAAAAGACTATACAATAATCCTTATTTGCCTCTTTGCTAGTCTGACAGCAGCAGAAAGTGCTTGTGATCACTTCCCTGAAATCCACGATCTCGTCTCGGGAACAAGAGTCAGATGACTCCCATTTCTCTCTCGCTTTCTATCTGTTTCACTCTTTGGCCCTTGAAACACTTCTTTTTTGTCGTTTTACTCAGTCGCAGGATAAGTGCAGTGACAAGAGGATTGTCAGAGGACCACTTCATCACTTAGAGACACAATTACCGAAAGAGGGGAATTACAGGTACTTCAGAAGAGACTCTCTAACGTAGATCCTGTTACTTGCAGAAGACGAGGAGAATCTCACAGACTGACAACACCCACATGCAAAGGTTAGTGTTTCAAAGTCATGTTCTGTTGGTCTGAATTTTACTTTTAGGGTGTGTGGAAAACATGTTATATGCAGAAACAATGTTGCGAAAGCTCAGATTGTCTATTCTTCCAGGGTTAGATTGGGTTATGAGTTAAGCAGCAAAAGTAAACACAGTTACATTTGTCCAAACATCACCTGTTATTGCAACTATAGGCTACAGTAGAGTTGTACAAATTATGGACAGTTTATATTCTAAATTACCCAAACAGGGGAAAGAGCTTTGAAACATGCCTGCTCAGTTTCACTGGAGATGAAATTTAGTCATAGAGCAAATAAACAGCTGCAGATTGGAGAAAAATAATGAATGCTCACATTTTGACTCAGACAGATTCTAAGCAGATTTGATAAATATAGATATCTAGTCCAGATAAGTTTTTCTTAACATTATTATTATTAACATTAACAGTGTCCCATAATGATACATCAGAATTTATTAGTTTATTAAGCTTTTATAATACTCAAAACCTGCAAAATACCCTAACTTGTAATTGATGCTGTAAAAAAGTGTACTAAATACCATATAAATAAATGGAAAGAAAAATATATTTTCTAGCCATAAAAATAGCAATAAATCAATACCAAAAGGTATGTTAATCCAATAATTAAGCCACTTTTGCACAAAAATTATATTATTTTCCCCTTTGTGACATAATTAAATTGAAATGAACTGTTTAAATTTGACATAGAACTGAAAATAAATGGTCTAAATTGTTGTTTATATGCAAAATAACGACATAAAGACTCAACTCGTCGTCACAAGGAGTGGTATTACTGCAGTGATTCGACTTTGAGGTTAATTTACAATAATGGTTAATCACATTAAAATGAGGTCATTGTTTACCCAGCTGTTTTATAATTCAGGACTACTTGATAGTGGCAGCCACAGGGCGGTGGTAAGGAGAGGCGTGTGTCCCATCTCTGAGGCTTCAGTCACCGCTAACGGCCCCTTTAAGAAAGCTGCGCCGAACACTGACGAAATTTCCTCGGCCTTGCTCCCAGCCCGTTTATGCGAAATCAACAAGCCGAGGCTAGTGTCTGCAAGCTCCGGGCTAACGATGCTGGTAAGGGCAGCTGTCGCTCTCAAGGAAGGAG
>OMLM01020317.1:105858-117487 GCA_900302695.1 Helostoma temminkii | reverse complement strand
ACTAAGCAGAAGACGACATTTAACGCTAGCTGGTCGGTAAAGATAAAGGAGCAGGCATTGTTGGGATGGACGGATCAAGTGAGCAGTATTCGCCGTGAGAGTGGCGCTAATTTGGACGTCCTGAGCAGCAGGTGTACTGAAGGATAAAGCTGACTAAAGGCACCCTCAGTGTTCATGAAACTTTGCTACGATTTACGTGCTGGGTAAGAATGCTCATTTTCACTCTCTGGTACTATATAAACGTCTATTGTTGAAAATTTGTCGACGATATTGTTTTAGCTATGGCACCCTTCTCTTCAGGGTCATATAAAATGCGGATAATTTTGATGTCATGTTGTGTCTCCCAGTGATAAACATACAAAGATGTCTGACCATTTGAGGCTTTATTAAAACTGATACCTCGAGGCCTAACTTCAAATTCCAGCTTTTAATTCATCTGCTACAGCTTAATGAATATATTAGTTAGTTAGTTAGTTAGTTAGTATCCGCCAGTGTAGTTTGGCCTAGGTGAAGTTAGCTAACGTCAAACTAACACCGTTAAATGGAGTCTAACGGTCGACTCGCGTTTTCAGAATAACGGAAAACATCAAACGTTTCTCCCCTGTAAAGAAACTTTGCAGGTTTTCCATCACCAAACAACCTAATTCCTGAACAATGATATATCTATTTTGTGTTTGTAGTCTTGTTGTTTCACGTGTTCCTACGGCATGAACTTGAAATAGGATTTTGAAATTGTTTTATTAACGTTGCGTAATGACAAGTGTCCCTGTGCTGTGTTCAGTGGCAGTAGGAAACACTGTTATTCAAGAGCCCTGATAAAAGCTGTTCCTAACCGGTATTCAATTTTCATTCATATCAGAGTGAAGGTCGGGTCAGGCTTTAACTTTCCTGTCCTAGAATAATCTCGCTTTGGTCGCCTCACACAGAGTTCAAATTTGATTACACTTTGACCTGAGGAACCATTGTCCATTAAATTTGACAGGGGGGGGCAGAAAAGTCAGAATTGATTGTTTATGTAACTGCATGGTGAAATAATAGCAGCAGAGTAGGAGGAATGCAGCATGGCAGCCAGTGAGGACAGCGTTAAAGGGTAACATCTATGTAGTATTTTCAAGCCTTGTCATTTGTGGTGCAACTGTGCCCTCAAGTAAGAAGTCACTAAATTCATATTCATATTTTCTAGACGCTCATGTTTGATAATGGATCTTTGTTCAGCAGGTGACTGACTCACCACAAGGGCAGACTTTAATTTACTGTTACAATCCCACAAGATAACTGTTGTAACAGAAGCCAGGAAACTGGTGACCTTTGTTGTGTACTCATTTCTCAGCACAGAAGTGATATTTATGTTGTCATTTGCGTATCAGTGGTGTGTGTGTGAAACCAGGTAAATGCCATATACATCATCCAAAGGATGGGGATGTCAAAAACACAAAGAGTAGAAGAGAGAAGAGTAGAATTCGAAAGCAGCACTGACAAAAAATAACCTGAACATGATGCTGGCTTTGAAAAGTGCATGCCATAATAACTGACTTTTATATTTGTTCAGCCAACTACATGTCTGCCCACAGGGTTGCATTAGTGGGCTGGAAAAAAAGCTAGTGCATTCTTCCTTTTCCTGTTTCTTTATTACTCTTCTCGACACATTTATAGACCGCGTAGAGCTCTACTTGTACGCGTTTCTCTATTTGTGAGACCTTTGTGTAGCCTCCAGCTATAAACAGAGAATAATGTGTTTAATAGGTCTAATTAAAATTCATCATCTATGCTCTCTTCCCTTCCTCCTGCTCCATCCCAGGGATGACATCAAATTAAAAGAAGAGCCTTCATGAAAACATTACCTTAACAATGTATTAAATTCAAGCTTAATATTGTGTTCCCCCTATATTTAGTAGCTTCCAGCACTTGGCAGATAGTAGGAACTTTTATTGGAGAGAAAATGCAATAATATGATGATTTTAAAAAAAAGAAAGAATCTTTCTGTCCTCTCACTATGACACCTGGCACCACTTTGTTTCTTATTATTCAAGATGGCAGTGGTCTGATGTGTTTTTTTTTTTCTTCTGACCATCTGTTGCCTGTCACTTCATTATGAATGCAGGAAATAGATCTAAACAAAAGTTGCAGCTCCCCAACATTCTGCTTAGTATTGGCAGATTGGATCCTTAAAAGCCGTGATAATCTCTTAGTGTTGTATAAAAACTTGTTGATTTTGAAAAATGCTTCACAGGCAAGTGTTGCAGTGAAGTTAGCCTTGTTTAAACACAGAATAAGTATCATGGATAATAATCAGACAGGAAGGCCTTATGTGGTTTTATGCAGCATACTGAAGTTAGAGCACTGACGAAAATGCTGCACTGTGGCATTTCCACCCAACAAGCAGCTATCTGTAGATGTTCTATTATTCTGAAGTAAAATCTGGCTGTCTAATTTCTGTGGAAGTAAACTTACAGTAAACTTGAGCTTTCACTGGCCTCTTTTTTTGTCTCTTTTGTGCCTGTAGGTATAATGACAGTGACACTGAAAACTTATTGAAGTAAGAGGATGTGTAGGTTTAGTAGCCAACCAACCAGTTAGCGTGATGATCAAAAGTAGCCATGCTCTGATACCAATAATGCACATAAAAATGTAATGACTGTTATGCATCATTATAGTTAACAGCACACATGTCATGCATGTCTTATACTATTCCCCTCTATCCCTGTAATATTTGCTTATGGTTAGTGTAGTGTGCTGCACAGTTGCAGGATGTTGTGGTTGTACTCATTAAAGTTTATAGCAATAATATTATCATACATCTTTATTTTGACTTTATTTTGGTGGACATCTGAAATGAACAATTCTTTAAACTTTCATTTAAAAATCTTTCATTTGGTGACAGCCATGGTTACTGTGGTAACAGCAAATGCAGATGACTACTGTGCTGACTCAGTCCTTGAGCATCTACTTTGTCAAAAATAGAGAAGAGCAACTTGTGTAACAACACAAATTTACAGATGACAATGTATTTTGTCCAGAAGTAAAACAATGACTTTTTAATTTAATAAAACTGACCATTGGTCATTTTTAAAATGGAATAGTTGCATCAATTTCTTGTAGGAAAGCTGCAACTGTAGTTCTTACATTTCTCTCATTATGGAATTGAGAAACACTGATGTAGGACAAAAGGCATTAGACTAAATATCATGTATTCATGAATGGCTCTGATTGGCTATTGCTCTAAGTGTGACCCGTGTGTCCAGGAGTAACCTCATGCTACTGTGGGTCATTAGTGGAAGATTACTCAGGCATACACACACACACTCAGATACAGTATGTGCAGCGGACACACACTGGACTTGTAAAACAAGTGACCCATGACTAATGTGTGCAGAAATAAACACCATCAGCCCGTGTGTAGCTACGCTGTCATTTAATTGCTATTTTATCTTTATGTGTGCAAATTTCTCCGCGTTGTTATAGTGCACCAGCCTCTCTCCTCTGTGTTGTGTTAAAAGTGACTTATGAATAGGTAAAGGTAGACGGAGATGTCTTTATGTTTGTACATAGCTGAGCAAATGACTCATGGTGGCTGTTTGTGTGCATCCCTACAGTAACATTTACAATGATCAGACCTTGAGCTAAAGCCCTTACCTCCTCCTCCTACCTGTCCTCCTATTTGGTGTTTTCATCTTTTCATCCTTCTATTCAAGATGGTATTGTGGTGGATGCTGCCTGTGGTCTGGTGAAAGAAATCCTTAAAAAGGAAATAAATGAGGTAAGCTGAAGAACACTGCAGTGAGAGGAGGCAAAGAATAGCACAGTAATATGAAATGCGCTCATAAATAGGAGTCTATATTACACAGTTAATACATTTTGTCTAAATATCTCATACTTGGTTGAGGTTGAACGGTAGATGTTTTCTTAACTAAATTTCACACAAAGGAAGATGTCGCTTTATGCCGTTTCTTTCAAGTTGGTAAATGTGCGTGTGATGCTTCCATACGTTACGGCGTTATGGCTGGATTTCATGGTAGTAGTATTGGTGGTTTGAGCTGACTGGTGGCTGACTGAGCTGTTGCATCGAGCAGGCTGGGAATGGGTTCAGGTGGTTGTTGTGTGAACAGATTTCATTGTGACAGGTGTCTTGACAAGAGGATCAAAGTGTTTATTAACCTGCCACTCACTATATTTCAATTTGCCGCTCAGGAAGGAAAGTTTGATGAATGATTCCTGAAATTTCCACTTACAGTAAATGCGCCTACAGTTTGTGGGTGGGTTGTCAACAAGTGGAAATAAAGTTTTTGTCCCTGAAATGTAAGTTCATATGCAAAAACCTTGTGTTGTTTATATTTCTGCCTACCTGTCTGCCCACACACCTGCTTGTCTGTTGGTACATCTCAGTGTCCTTATCGGTGTCCACGTTTCCTCATTTGTGAGTTTAATACAAGGAAAGAGAACCTGGGAAAACATTTTTAGAGAAGTGAAATTAGGAGTTTGTATTTGAACAAATTATATTTAGTTGTTAATAAAATTTCTTTTACTAATAATTTTCTCAATCGGTTATGCTAGGCTCCTTCTGTGTGTAGGGGTATATCAGAAATTGTCACCAATTGTAAGTCAAGAGGCAGAATAGGAACACTGTAATATCTTTAATGATGGTGGATTGGACTGATTTCTGGAGGATGAAGCAGTGAGGATTGATCAAAGGGAATAAGGATGTATCCCTTGTCTATGTGTCCATTAAAGATTTAAGCATTTAGATGGCTAGCTGCAGTCAATACTTCACATTCAGAGTGAGTTGGATTAGAAGTCAGGCAGACAACAAGCCTGTCAGAAAGTTAGATAACCATGTTGACAGTCTGTTAGTTATCTACAATTTAAGAGGCTAGAAAGTCAGCACCTGGGTTTTTCTCCAACCCTTACGATCATAGTTTAAAGGTTAGGAACGTGTGAAATGGTGAATGGTAATTTTTAATTAATGCCATGATCTACAGCATACTTGTACTGCAGATGTCTTATGGTTTATTAGTTATAGTGAGTATTAATGGGAATGTGAATGCTGTCTGCATTTTGTTTCTATGAGTTGGATTCATTTTACTACAGTGACAAGCTACTGCTACTGAATGCAGATGAAACACTGCAGAGGATTGACTCCTGTCCTGTGATGACAAATACAGTCCCTCTGTAATATTTATTATATATCTCAGCACCCTGATACCACACCACAACCACTAATCCTTTTACAGCCTCTTCAAACCAATGCTCCTGCTATGAAAATGAGGTCAGCAGATCTGCTGCTGTCAACTGTATGTCGGGGGGGGGGTGGAAGGATGTGGTTGTCCTGAGTCTAACAAGGTTACTGGTTCCATCTTCCTGTGTAGGGGAGAGCAAATCTAACACTGACAAGGTTAGAGCTTCAGTAGCATTAAAGGTTGCCATGTGTTATGTCACATATCACCTTTGGCAAAAATTTTCTGTTTGTAAAGGGGAATTAAAATTGGCTTCCATGTCAGGGAACATTAGATTAGGAACAGACCTGGAACCTAGCAGTGCTAATGCTGCTAGCTTTGAGATAAATTCTAAAGTTAAATGCTGATTGAATGTAACACTTAATTCCAAGAAATTCTTCTCAGTAGTCATGAATTTATTTGTTCTTTAGAAGCAAAAACTTTTAAAATAGCCTTCAGGTACTCCTGCTGGTTAAATTGGGATCAGGAAACACTTTTAGGGCTGGTTAACTGTGAACTGTCACTATAGAGTGACTTGAAAACACTAGCCTAGCAACATTAAGATTACAAACAATGCATAATACAATATTGGTACTTCTGAAATGTATGACAACTCTGTGATTGTGGAGGTAAAACCTTAAGTTCTATTTGTTTGTTTGATAGAAACAAAATACTTGTTTGATAAAACAAGTACATGATGTCGGTATCAAACCCAATACTGTCATCTGTGCATCCAAAGGCACATTTGGTGTTATTAGGGTCAGAAAAAGTCAGTTTACCACAAAGCTACTGTAGTAGTTTACAGTTCCTGTCTTTTGTGTCCCTGCAGGGTTGCCGTCCACCATGTTAAGGTAAAGCCCAGGAGCGCGGTGTTAACCATGCTAAAGCGCCTGGACAAGATCCGGTTCCGAGGTCCCAGGACAAGAGACGACTTCCCAGATCTGGCGGAGTCGCCACCTGCCTCTGACAATGAATGTAGCGATGACATGCAGCTAAAGCCCAGGACAGCTCTGCGAGAGACGGAAGAACTCCTGCGAGACCCTGTGAGTGATCACAGTGCATAATTGTGTGTTTGGGATTAGGTTGTGACATAGCAAATGATCATGTTTCATGAAGGAAGCAGAAGATTATTTTTCACTTCACCTATCATTGTCGTTTTTCAGTTTCTTTCTCTTAAATTCACTTACTCCTCCTCAGCCCTCTGTCTCTAGAGTTATCATTTGTATAGGCTAAAGGGCTATCTATCTTTTATTTTATTTTTAAACATTTAGCTTTTAGCTGTTTTTAATGAACATACACGGTGGTGTCCTTCTAATGTGCCCGTGAATTATCCCTGTAAAAGAGTCTTTTCCTCAGTGCGGTTGTAGAATCTTTTTTTGACTCGTTTTATCTAATCCCTATTTTTCTTTGCCTATAATTTGTGCTGTTTAGCAGAAGAGAAGAGGAGAGTGATTGATGAAGGGGTTGTCATGATAAAGAAAAGTGGAGGAGATGACAGCGATATAGATTTTCCAATAGAGGACACAGAACAGAGATGGCAGTCAGAAGCATACAAGAACAGAAATTGTGAAAGCAGTGGTGAGATGGCCAGATATTGGATAGCAGGAAGGGAATATTAAATGAAAGGAGAGAACAGTGAAAGTGATAAATGAACTTTGAGACTCTGAAGATTGGACTTGAGATGTCTAGAAATGAGTAGGTGGATGGGATGGAGAGGAAATGGTGAGAAAGAACAAACCCACCCACTGTGATAAAGAATGCAAATATTTTTTTGGATATTTTTGAAATGCTTTCCTCCCAAGCTAGAAACAGCTTATCTTTCTCTACAGCTCTCTCTTGCTATTCTAAGAGACTTAAACACCAGTCTTGTCGTCATCATCATGCTGATGCATTGATGGGAAGATAACCAGAAGATAATAGTCACTTGATTGTATAATTTCCTGAATGAAGGGCTCACTGATCTGTCTTCCTATCAATTTTTCTTTGTTTTAGCTCTAACAGACAGCTGATGCAGCTTTTGAGTATGTCTGTGGGTTTTTCTGCATCCCATTGAAAACTGCCCAAGGTCTGTGCTGAATGAAGAATACGTCAGTAGCATAAGAAGAAAATATAATAAAAACTATGGCTTTTTACATTGGTTATATGTTTTAAAATATAATATAGTTAATAATATAGCTAGGTATGGGCATGTGGCCATGTCTGTAAATGCATGTATACATTTCTTTGTCCACAAGTGTTTCTGTGCTGCTGTCTGTATGTGCACAAGTGTTTGCCTGCCTGAGCCCCAGCCCAGTGGGAAGGCATCGCCCACATCACGGCACTGATGAGTCACACTCTGAAGCCCCAAAATAGACCAGGCTTGCAATTACCCCTTGCTGCGACACACATACACATGAGGCATGCACTTGCATTCAATATCTTAAACCTGCCACTGCTTGGTCGAAATCTCATCTTCCCTGCATAGCACCCTTCAAACATTCCCACTGACACACCCACACCCATTGCAGCTTATCCATACAGCAATGATATCTTTCTCTCCAACCTTTGCAATCAGATCATGTGATCTGGGTCCAGCCCTCACCCTCATTACCTCATCTGTTGAAAAGAGAACAGTGTGCGCCCTTAGGCTGCAAAACACATGCACGGAGATGATTTGCACTGAGTTTTTTGACAAGTTAGACTGTGTTATCCATACTAAATAAGTACAATGTCATCAGGCAGATGGTGTCCAGTCATAGCACAGGTGACTGCATATGACCTTACAGCAGCTTTCATACTTTGTGTTATTATTTCAGATAATTAGAATGTTATAATCTTCACCTCCCTGATCGGTGGTATTGCAGAGCTTGATTCTACTAGTGGGTCAAAAAGGGACCCGTTTTCAGTGGGTTGTGAGCTTTTGCTTGGGCAATTTTTTTATTTTTTATTTTTGCCCCGTGCTTTTATTTTGAAGGGGATTTTAATAAAGCGCTGAGCTGGCTATTCACCCTCCTTAACAATAGTTGGCAAAAATGTTCACACCCAGGCTCACACGTACATTATACAGACTTTGTACCAGGCAGGATAAAATCTGAGTAATGTCCGTGCAGGTTGACTCTTATGTTTGGTCTGATCACCCTTCTTCTTGGACAAATAGTTCCTATATAACCTAGAGCTGTGTTTGGCGTCATTGCTGGTTTAAACCAGAGGGGATGGGATATTGCTGCAGAATGCTGTGGTAGCCATGCTGGTTAAGTGCACCCTCACTTTTAGCAAAGCACCCCAACACCATCTCACATTCACACATTCAGGAACTCAGGAACTGTCCGTTCACCCTCTCCATGTCTAACGAAGTTGGAACCAAATGCCAGTCACCTTCTAACTTGTAAATGCCCTCAGCTTGGTGTCTTTAGTAGACCATGGCAATGGTTAATGGATGTGGCTTATTACAGAGCACCAGCAACAATCTGCCACACTTAAAGGTCTCCTGTGATATTTGTGTTTGCAAGCAGAACAAGGCCTTGAAATCACACCTCCTGTATTTAACCTCCTACTGTTAGATTTGCAAAAAAAATATTTTCACAGCAAAGAAGAAAGAGAATATAAAAACACTTAAGGGTCCCTGGAGTTGTTCTCTAGGATAAACCAGACATTTATGTGTCAGTTCTTTACTCAGGCCTCTGTGCAACTCATCACATTGTCCTTCTAGAAATTGAGCACAGATAGAAAAACAATAGAACAGGAAGGGGGAAAAAAATTTAATCAGTAGATAAGGGAGATCAGTTGATCGAAATCTGTAAACAAAAAATTCTATACAGAAAAGCCAGTCTGAGTTCACTAAACCAATAAAGAGAAGCGGAAAAGAACAGTGAATAAATGAAGGATTTATAAGTGAGCTGGAAGGTGAGATTTCTGACCTGTAGAAAAGTTGTGCCTTGACTAGACAAGGCAAGAGAGCTGGAAAATGTGGAAAGGCTGTGAGGTAAGGTTGAAGTCTAAACCTGACACAGCACACCCAAAATGGCCATAGATGGGAAATGCGTAAATCTTGGAGACACAGAAGAGTCTTCTAGACAAAACGTGTTGAAATGTAGCTATGTTTTAGGAACATTTTTTCAATGAGCAGTTGGGTTAAAGGAACGGCCATGGATTGCTTTGTCAACAGCCTTGAAGAGTGGCCAGAGAGTGCAACAATGCTATAAGTGTCACATGGAAGTTTTTTTTTTTTTTAATGCTATGAGTGTAGAAAGTAGGAGTGAGTACATGCAAAGTGATAATAGATGAAATGGCTTTTTTATTTACACCTCTATTGGATTTCTGTTAGCAATAATCAGATTTCTCTCTACAAATTAGAAAGCATCTAATATATCATTATTTTGTTTGTTTCTTATGTGGTAAATGTTTGACTCACCTAGTAGAAATGAAAGGAATGATACCAGTTGTGGATTGTGGCTTATTTGCAAATTAATTTCATGACACTGTTGCAGAAAATGTCTTTGGTGACATCTGTTCACTACTATTCTATACTAGACAGTTATGTTTGAAGTGTTGTACAGTAGGTCTTGATATTGGGGCATGGGTGCTTTAAGAAATTAATGGTGATTTGCATTTGTTTGCATACACCTGAAATAGTCATGGACATATGCAGTTTTAGAGCAGGAGATTCTTCTGCTCAGATCAGTCATAGTCATATAGAGAGCAGAGATGACAATAATTAATCAGCCAATAATCATCTAGGGTGACGTCAGGGTTTGACCTACTTTTGATGGTTAGGAGGTTCTCACTGAGTGTGCTGACGACTGTATTAAACACCAAAAGGTGCACTTCCACTATATACTGTATCATTATTAGTATAAGTCATTAGCAGTCTGACATTTTAAAAACACAAACCTGACAAAACATAGCAGACAACTGTAGTTGATTGCTCATAACGCAGCAGAACTTCTTCACTTCCCTCCCACCATCTGCTTCTTTCATCTCCATGTTTACTTCTGCTGTCTTTCTGTTTTTTTTAATCCCAATTTTTCCATTTAATTCTCATAACCTCCTACTCTCTCTTTCAGTCAACATCCTTGTTCTTCTTCATGGCACACTTCCAGAAGAGCCTCTCATTTGTTTTCTTTGATGCCCATCTTTATTCAGGGACATTGTCTCCATCTCTGTGTTTGTGTCTCCCCACCTTCCTGTCTTGAAAGTTTGGCTCTCTCCCAAAGCATTTTTTTTTCAGGTCACTGTCAGTTTTATGCGGTTTCCCTCTCTCTCTCTCTCTCTCCTCTCTCTCATGCTCTTTTACAGAGAGCACATCAGCTAAAGACTTTGCAGTGTGCCTATGCAGACACACAAAAGCTATGCTGGCTGCTGTCGATGAGAAGCTGCTGCATTGTGTGTGTATGTGTGGCAGGTGGCTCTTAAAGAAGCCTTGCATTAGTCTAGCAGTGATTCTCATCCTGCAGTGTTCTTCATCCTGCATCCATCTCTACTCTCCTCTCCTCTCGCTCGTCTCTCCTCCTCCTCCTTTATCTACTCTCCTCTAATTATTAACACTTTCTCCTTCATTTCTCGCCTCTCTCACACAGTCGTCATCTCTGTTATTGCCATTCACTTCGACTACATAAACACGTGTTGTGTCAGGGTTAAAGCCCTTAGTCAGAGGTGTGTGAGTCATCAATGTTGCTGTAGTTAGAAGAGGGGGAATCTCCTCATTTTCGCCTTCCTCCTCCTCGCTCCAGCTGGACTTAACCCCGCAGAGGAAACGTGAGTCATGGTGCCATGCTAGTGAGTGTGTGTGTGTGTATTTAATCATGTAGGATATTCCTGTTTGTCTATTTTGTTGTCAAGAAGTTGGAATACTAAACAAAATATTTTTTTCTTTTGTTGTCTGTGTGTGTATCTGTGCATGTGTTTTGTATGTACAAATGCGTGTGTGTGCACAGGCAGGTTCAGGGTCTCCTACAATGGCTGCAGCCATGCAGGACTTCCAGAGGTCAGAGTCAGACCGCCTCAATGAAGTCAAAGGTCACTTGGAAATTGCCTTATTGGAGAAACATTTCCTACGTGAGTATGCGCACACACACAAACATAAAGAAAAAGGGTATTGGAGTAGATGACATTTTCAGATGCTTCTGACACTTGGCTAAACACCAACATTGCATTTTAAGTTGCTTTGTTGCTGCAGTGAGTGGTTTTGCAGTATATGTATATGGGGAAATTGTTTGCAGCAGCAAGAGAGCAGAAGATTGAAAAAGAGATAGGAGAATAACTCAATCCCCAACAAGCAAATACACTTGTTACGGCACAATATAGAGCAAGTAAAACAAAGACTTAATTAATGAGTTATTTTTGAGATGGTGCACGCATCCTATTGAACAAACAGTAATGAAAGAAAGAAAAACTAAGTTCTGATGTTTTGCAGTGGAACGTGGATTGTGCATTGTTATCTA
>OMLM01020317.1:66146-78286 GCA_900302695.1 Helostoma temminkii | reverse complement strand
GTAACCACTGTAGTGTAGAGGAAATCCCTTAAACAGTATATAAATAATTTTGGATTAGGAGTCCAACATTAGGTAGGTAGTAATAATAGCACTGTCAAGAAAATTCATTGCCCCTAATTGATCAGTAAGTTTATATTTAAACTCAGTCATTGGCTGAGTTACAAGTAATAGTGATTACATTGCTCCCTGTGAGAATGTCTTGTATTATTTATCCATCTGCCATAATTTATAACCATATGATTTGACTTTTAATTGGCTTATTCTGTGGTGGTGTATCACTCAGAAAGATAATATATTTTTCACTGTCAGCCTTTTTGCTTTGCTGTCGTACTTATTAGCTACAACGTGTCAAGTGTTGCTATAAACATATCTGAGTGATGTATATCTATATCTGCCTCCTCCAGCCATTGGTGTTCGGTGCCATGATCCACAGAGACGAGGCCTTTGAGGCCATCTTCACACAGTACATGAAGATCATGACCACCACTAAACCCCCGGCCAGCGCAGAGCTCTAGACAGCCTGCATCTCAGCAACACATCTCCACAGTGGGGCTAAAGTCTGAGGCAGAGAACCTCCTGACTTTCTACTAGACTGGAAAAGACTTTGAAACACCGCACTCGTCTGCTCTGTGAGATTTGCCTCCTCCCATTGTGATGGCATCATCTTCGTCATCAGTGGTCATCAGTCAGCTTCGATTGGTGGATTTCCTGTTGAGGCCACATCAGAGGAGATGTGTGTGTGTGTGTGCGTGTGCGTGCGTGCGTGTGTGTCAGCCACACACGTAGTAGGGATGTAGTGACGGACTGTTGTGGGTGTTGAATAATGAACACAATCTACCAACTGGTTCAGCAAAGGAACGAAGATCAGAGCGGTTTTTTTTGTTTGTTTTTTTTAATCAATCAGCTGAAGGCTGGTGAGGAGGCTGGTTCTCCTCTCCCCACCTGACTGACCAACTGACCGGCTGACTGGTTTCCTGACTTACTTGTTTCTGTGTTTGCACGTGTGAGTGTGTATGGGCTTAAGTTAAGGTCTTAAATTGCATCAAGTGGCTCTATTTTTGTCTTTATTCCTCATTCAGTGGTCTACTGTGGTAGGAAGTTTTCAAGTGCTCAACCTGACTGTAAAACAAATATCATAAGGCAACTAGAAGATGGTTCTTTTAACTGCCACACATCTATAGAAAAATATGTAAGTTTAGCTTTATAAATCAGTGCAAAAACAATTAACTTTGAAATATTTAGACATTAAACTGACTAACTGGTGCCTGATTAGTGGAGCCCAACAAAATTATAGGTGTATTCATGTGTGACTGCTTATTTTTTTAATGTGTATTAGCTGTGAAAATGTCAGGTCAACATTAGACTGACACGGAGCCTTTGCTAGTTACATTGCTGCTGCCTAACTGGATTTTTCCTCTTGTTTCTAGATCCATTTCAACAGCAATGTACAATTGAGTCATATTTGTTGAATATGTATGTCCCATTCAGCATCCACTTATGTGTTTGTAAGTGCGTATGTGAAACGTGCAGTGAGCTATTTTTTCAAAAATGCCTTTCTTTTGGGAACTGTCTTGTCTTTTTTTGTTGTTGTTTTTGTGACAAACAGCCTTTTTGATGAGTGGTCCTGGAGCTGCTGATTATATTCCCAAGATGAGAGCACAGCACTGACTGACATTGAGACCTGTGGTCTGGTGGAGAACGTAGCCTTCCATGCCTAAGCTTCTGTTTTCAAGGCACAGTCTGTATATAAATAATGAGCTTTTCTTTTTGTCCCCATCAGTGGTATTCTCCCTGCACTTTATCACAACGTTAACTGGAATTCCTGACATTTATGTTGCAGTGAATAGATTTCAAAAGCTCAGTACTTCGGTTGAAATCCACGGTCAGTGTTTGCAGATTCAAAGCTAAAGGTTATTGTCCTATGGTATTTCTCTTATGTCTGAATACTTGAGCCAGCACAAGTCCTGCTGCTGTCAGTGCAGCACATTGTATTAATGCAGGATTGATGTCTGTGAACCAGACAACTTTCATTCACCATAAAGGAAGAAGATAATTTAACTTGAAAATCAAAGCACTGGCAAACACTCTCATGCCAGTGCAAATTCAGAAGTTCATGTATTTCTGTATTTCAGCTTTTAAAAATCTGATTCTGGATTTGTTTCTGTAAATCCATATTTTTAAATTCAAACACCAGAATTATGAGCTATGAAGACATGTCTACTTATTTTGTTTTGTTAGTGTCTTGTTGTTTTTGCCTATCTACAATGCCACAGTCAGTAGATCAGTGTCTTTGTGCTCTTTGCTTGTTCATCTAAATGTAGACTTTTAAATGATGATCTGGGAAGTCTACAGTAAAAGGTCTACACCGAATAGAGTATTTCAATGTTGCTTTATTCTAAGACACCTTTTGCAAGAATTAAGCTGGTCTTTACTCTTGCACATTGGCTTAATATGTAGAAATATAATGCCAGAATACATCAGGCACTTTATCATGTTTTGTGAAATGAACGGAGATGAAGACCGGAGATCATGATTTGTCCTGAGATTTTAGTATGAGACACACTAGAATAATTGTGTTTACTGTAAGCTCAGCAGCACAAGCTTCCTAGTTTAGACCTTGATATTTGAATATTCACTCATAATTTTTGATATTTTACTCACTGGATACTTAATTCTAGTTTAACGCTCCTCTACTCCTCATGAAAAACAGTGGATTACTTTCTATCGTGTGTCCCCAGACCTAAAATGTCAAGGTTTCTCTACAAGTCTAAACAAGTTCTCTTGTTGTCATTATAGGCTCAAATCAACAGGACTGGATATGAAGTTGTCAGATATGCAATTGACCAGTTCAAACAACTGCATTATTGTTTTAGTTCAACCTAATTAAGGATGGATTTTTGTATTTAACATCCTTTTGTGTGCTTTGGCCTATTATTAACAGGCTGCCTTCCCAGACATGGATTTCTATTTTTGTTCAGGAATAAAGTTAATCCATGACAGGATGAAACCTTTGGATATAAAAGCAGGCAAAATGAGTAAAATCATCAACACTGTCTCACTGTGCGATTGGATGGCTTGTCGTAGTCTTAAAGCTTTTACTGTTAACTCTGAAAACTGCCCTTTGGGAGGTCTTGGAGACCTTAGATAAAGCACAGAATGTATCATGTTCTAAATGTCTAGGATTTTTTTTTTTCCTTTTGCCAAATCTTTAATTTGTTGTCTGCCACGTTCTGCCTACGCTCGTGTTTACAGAAGGTTGTAAAAATTATGTTGCTGTTTTTTTAAAAACCCAGTTTGAATTCCTTTTGACTCTGGAGTTATGAAGACTGGACTTCTACACTGTTGTTAAATAAATGCCTCTGCTCTCATTGGCTCTGCACCACTCACGTGACTATCTCTGCTCACCATTATCCAACAGGAATTCATAGTAACAACAAGAACAGTATTTAAAACAAAAAAAGCATGTAAATTGTCAAATCCAACATCACATTACCTGGCTACAGTGTAAGTTGCAGACACCAGAGCAGAGATGGTCATGGTGGACTGAAATGGCAGCGTCAGTGTTTTTGACATTTAGGTTGTCCACTGTGACTTGGTGCACCTTTTGAATACTGTAGAGAAATGCAGAACAGAAGTTGGATTCACATTTTTAAAAATGAAATAAAATGTGTGCACTTACAGTATTTGAAGCCACTTTTGAAGGAAGAGTCCAGCAAATGTCTCAAAGAAATAATTTGAAATATTGTATTTAAATACATAATTTCTTGCTGAGAATTAAATGAGATGATTTTTATCACGTTCATGCCTGTACACAAAATATACATTTCTTTAAGTCTTTATGTTGGGCTAAGCTAACCAGCTACTTGCTGTAACTAGAGTATTTGCAGTAAAGATGGAAATTACAAATCACTTTGCTGATTTTTGCAGAATTTAACGATACTTTATGAGCATACAGACGATTAAAGCTCCCATAAGATAATACAAGCACTTGTCTTTTCAGCTATTTAGTCATCCTCCCTGCTGCCTAAAAACTTTTCTGTCCTCATCTTTCTACAGACATATTTGAAATAGCTACAGCGATTTAACTCATGTCTCTAAGGGGAATAAGAAGCTAAGCTGCTAACCTGCTTAGTTTTGTGACATTTGGACAAGAAAGACTAGCAGTTAACTCTGCATCTGCATCACTTCAAATTTACTGACAACATAGTTTATTCACTTTTTACTATGTTAATACAGTGTGATTCATCACACTGCTTCATGTGGCTTTTTTGCTATTGGTGATTAGCTAATCTTTTTTTTGTGAAGCCTTGACATTTAACCCACGATCTAAAGGTTATGGGAAATGATGTTTATTAAAGGTTTCCAAAAACAAAAATACAGAACAGCAATATCAGGTTGTCATTTACAGTTATCTATCTAAACATGGAGTGAAACGCACATGTTTTTGTGTCAGGCTGTATGTTTATTTATTAGTATTACAAATGTGAAAAGGATTTTGAATGAGGTTTTCGTGAACAGTCTGAGTTCAGGGCTAAATTAGGCCTGTAAGGTTATCGTATTCACAGATAAGCAAAAGATTAGTTCAAATTGATACTGTCACACAATCATCAGTGGTATTTGTCTTCTCATGTAAGTCTCTGCAGGAAAATGTGTTTTTATTTACAGACCTGTTGAAATGTTCCTTTAATGTCATGAATCATAGGCTAAGCTGCACAAATGACTGCCACACTGAACAGGAAGGATGTGTCGGAGGATTTAACTGCCAACAGGGACTTGGTCAAAAACTGGTGTTGTCTTTCATGGTCCCTTCCACTGAAGCTGGTGTCCTTGCTGTTGTATTAAATATGTAATTCCTCTGTGTGTAAATGTTAATTAAGGAATTTTCAAAGTCATTTCAAGTTGCATAAGTGGTCCACATTGAATGTACAGTAATAACTGTACCAGGGCTCCTGATCCATTTTGGACAACTCACCAATGAACTGTCTCACGGCTGCAAACAGCCTTAATCTGACAGAATGACTGAAGTGGATTTAAAAGGTTAAACTAAATACAGGTCAAGGATTCAGTCCTGTTTTATGGACTGACACATGAGTATTCATATTTGGTACAGCCAGTGTATTGCAAATTTAAGCCCATGTCGTTACCCTGGAGACACTGCAGTCATTAAAACAATTTGTTATTTGTGACAGTTGACTTTTGTTTTTTGTCAAAGATGAATTTATATACAAATCATTGAAATATACAGTGAAGAAAACAAAACCGCTGAGTTTTTAAGACATGTCTATTGTAAAGGATATTGTGATGTACATTTTTTTAATTTAAGTAAATGAATTTAAGGTATCTTGCTTGTGCCTCTGTCTTTTAATTCAACGTCTCACCATTTTGACTTGACCTCAGTTCTCTGCAGTACCTGCTTGTGACCACATGAGGTCACTACAATACCTTGTAAGACTAATCACCTGGGGGCGAGTGGTCTCATTTTGCTTCCCCTCTCTGCAGAAAGGTCGAAGGTCAGCGTTAGATGCCTAATGTGCCCAGTGGAGAATATTTGGGCACATTACTCGTGGCTGGTTTGACATGTTATGGATTCTTACTCAATCTCACTTCATTTCTGTATTGATTCGATGACCAGGGAATCAATAAGGAGGTAGAAGAAGGCGTGTTTGCACTTTGCCTTGTGACCTCAGGAAATTCAGGTAACAATATTTTAACCATTTCCTTAGGTGTGTGATGTGTTTTTGTTTTTTCTCCTTCACATGATTATGAGTGATGGTGGAAAAAAAAAATTTGTGTGTGTATTTTTTGGACATCAATCTCAAAATCAGATATTTGCCAGTGACTGTGTCTCTGGTGTTTAAAGAGAGTGGTAAAACCTTAAAAAGCCTAAAATAAATCTGTAGGCTGCTACCACTTAGCAGCTAGTTTTTCTCCTTTTTTCCTTCTTATTTTAGCAGGTGGCCGAGAGCAAATATGGTCATCTGTCACTCCTCTTAAATGACAAATACAACCTTCAAAATGCAGTTGAAACCCCCAGCCTGACGTGAATGTGAAATTCTATCTACATCAGTGGGTTGAAGCTTTTACAAAGCTCTACATCCAGTACAAGGCTTAAATAGCACTATTTCAGTTCTGTCGGGTAGTGGATGACCGTTTCCATATGCCAGATTCAAGGTGTGAAAATTACTGCAAGACATGCAGTATAGCCGCAGAAAATGTGAGCTTAAATTAAATTTATTTTTGTAACATTGCACAAGGAATATTGATAGAATTAGCTCTGAGTAGAAAAGAGAGAATTGAAGGAATAAAAATTCAAAAGGCAAAGCTTGAATCTTTAGAGGAAGACTTTCACCTTCTCTCCCTTATTCTCGTTTCAAGCTTCCTATTTGCTTTTTTTTTTTTTTTTTTAAACTGTAATTTATGTGTAAATGAGTCAGTGCTGTGATCTCGTTATGGGAGACGCACTTTATTTCTTATTTACTTTTTAAGTCGCAGACACTGAATCAACTCCTGCATCTTTATCCGCGTGATGTATTTGTGACAGGAAAATAAATAAATAGCGTATGAACGAAATGACTGACACTTTAGTGTATTATTGATAATGATACATGCTGCACGCCTTCCTCCAAACCTGCTCAACAACAAAACAAAAATCAAATTTTGCTCATGTAGAACAAAGCAACATATTTCCTGCAGAGGACACATCCTGTTACTGAACCTGGAGTGAGCCTTTTTTCCACGAGCTTTTCAGAAAGAGCCCCGTTCACTGATCTGCGTTGATGTGCGAATGTGAATATATTCCTTCTGTAATGCACAGAAGCTCTCACTGTCTTTGTTCATAAATGCCCTATTTCAAAACAGAGCAAAACAAAGGGAGCTAAAACTTTCATACGGTTGAAGTGAGTTTAAAGCAGCACTCTGTAAATGACACCTCAGAGTCACTCTGAGGCTTCTGCCTACCACTCGGCTTTGCTTGATGGATCTGGTGTATTTTTAGTCTGCCCAAAAGAGACATCGGCAAACGTGGCACCATTTACCATTTGCACACAATGACAAAATGGTGACATGGTTTTGACAGCTTAGCTCTGTCTCCTTGTCCATGCTGGGATTTGTGTGCACATGTTGTACTCAAGTGCACAAATCTCTATGTACTGTATGACACAGACTTAGTTAAGTTCTAAATCTGGACCTGCTAATACTGAGGTTTTAATGCTTTACGCTAGGAAATTCAATGGGCTAAAACATTAGCTACTATTTATTGTAGTGTGTAAGGTGTTAGCCCCCCTTCGCTAACTGTTGTGGTTTCAAGGGCTGCAACATCACCATTTTGTTTTTTTACATCAGACACACAAAGTTAGCATCTAGTTTGAAACACAACAGCATTTAGCAGCTCAGGAGCAGGATATTTTAGCCAGAAACACCAAATAAATGCTAATGCTACACGTGTAAATATACTGTAGCTGCTAGCTGACACATGGGCCATAAAAACTTGCAAAGTAATACGACAGCGGTGCATTTTCAAATGTATAAATTCTGCTTTCACCCAAACATTGCTTCAGTCCCGTCACACTGAGCTGCATTTCTAAAGCTACAGTTTGGAGCACAAACGTCACAGCTGTCTTTTTCATTGTGCAATAGTTTTTCTCAGTTTTGAACTACCTCAGTCTAAAAATCCTTTCCTTCTTTACACCCTTTTTTCCACCTATCCAGTCAAAATACAGTTCACCTACATGTGTCATCTGTCCTAATTAGATTTCTAAGGACTGCGAGTGAGTATACACACTATGTTCTGCTGCTGGGTTTGTATTTATACTTTGTAGAGCAGCTGAAGCAACAATTTCCATTTCCTACACAAAAGTTTGTGGAGTTTGTTGACTTTATTTCATTTCCAGCTTAACTGCACCTAACCTTCACCTTAATAGAGGTCTAATCAGCCATATGTCAAAATTATTATTAACAAACCATCCCTGGTTCAGCGCTGAGCGGTGTTTGTGTGAGTGGCCAGTCACTACCCGTTGTGGGTTGAGGTGACCTCTCTGTCTCTGTGTGTGGTGAGTGTGTGTGTGTGTGTTTGCTGGAGCAGAGAGGACAGGCGTTTGGCTGCCTGGCCATCAGTCATTAGTTAAATGTTGAAATGATGCTTCCCCTAAAGGATAGCAGACCATTCTGGCCATAGCTCTCCCCGCTAGCAGCTGTCAGCACCCAGTGTAATGACTCACACACACACACACACACACACTGTTAGCATGATACATCTGCTTGTCTTACCCAAGCACTCATCATGGATGTTTGGCAATTATTATAAATTAGATACAAATAAAACTGAGTTCACACTGTGCGTGTGTGTGTAATGAAGATCTACAGCACCTGAATTAGAGCAAACAACAGCAAAAACACATATGAAACTGTCTTTTGTAGACATAAACGCACAACGATATCAGCTGTGCAGTCTGCACACAACTGCATATCAGCTGTCAAATCAGGTCTGGAGCAGATCACCCATCAAGCGAGGACACAGTTCAGTAATACTCTTCTAATTCGATCCTCACCTCGATGGATAATAGGTCTTTTATGTAGATCCAGTGTCAGCTTTACCCTCCCAGTGAACCTCTCGCCTGCTCTACAACTACAAAGCTGCACCGTGGAGGTACGCCCGCTCTGAGAGGAAGCAGCTATTTCTGTCTGCGGGGCCACATTGTTTGCTAATTGACAAAACACACCACGCACTGTTTTTACAGCAGCCAAATGAGGTTTTTCGAATTGGGTGGGGCGTTCCAGGGAGCACGAGAGACAAACACATCAGCCTTAGAAAAACTATGAAAGTCTCTGGTGCGTGATAATGGCTAATGGAGGCATTGTCCATAACTATAGGTAATTAGAAGTTAGTCAGCCTCTCTGTTTCTCAGCACAGAGCTATAGCTAGAAATTTAGACATGCTGAGGTCATGAGCTAAAGAGTCCCACAACACCAAACCCTTTTACTTACATTGCTCCCCTTATCCAAGTCTGTTCCTTCTGCACGAGGAAAGTTGATGAAGGAAACTAAATTTCTGGAACAAAAACTCATTCGTTGTCAACTAACTTTAACTGAAACAATGACTGTTCCTAAGAGATCCAGCATTGGATAGTGGTGGCTCACTTACCCATCCCCAGTAATTTTCCTATAGTCCCTAATAATAGAAACACTAACATTAGCCTGAGAAGATATGAAATGTATGATAAAACCTTCTAAAAATGTAAAATACATATCTTATATACGACAGGAGAACGTGTCATGAAATATTAAAACGCAATATAAATTAGGTGGAACCATAATAAAGGAGAGGCACTTGAACTGCCTAATGCTCCACCATATCTCTGTGATATATTGAACATAAGTAGTTATGTTAATGAGGCCATTAATTAAGCTAATTCACATTCATTAGGAGATAATTCCATGTCAGCATACTTGTCTCCACATAATGGCCAGTATTAATGAGAACTCTGCATCCTAACTTATTAAGGACTTAGAGCAGTTTCCAGAAAATCATCGCTCTCCTCATTAATATCTACATTAATCCAGCGAGGTGTTTTAAAGTCTGATCACATCTGTTGAACGTGCGTCGTAGGGATGAAGCTTATCTGGTGTTCAGGCATGTTTACTGTGTATTATATCTTCAGAAAGTCATCACTCTATTGAGTTTTAGTTTGCGACCTCTGAGCAGTTATTTTAGGTAACGTACTAGTCAGAATTTTGTACGTCCATTTTAATAAACCCTCTTCCTCCCTCGTTGCCTGCAGCACTGGGATGCTAAAAGTCACTCAGGGGTCGGAAAACTTATTCGCATTCATGCGCTGCTCCGTTTGTTGGGAACGAGAAGTTTTGACGTTCAGGGGTGCCAGCTTGATTCATGGGAACATTTGACATGCCGGTGCCAATTAGGTCCAAACCTTCCCTCAGGACTCGATCGCACACACACACATAAACACTCACGACCTTCCCTGAGGCCTCCAGCTGTTTGCTGTATAATGAAGACTGGGAAAGTGGAGGAGGCAACGTGTGCGTGCTGTGCTGTTACCTCTGCTGTTGCTACCTGGAAACCTTTGGTTGCTTAAAGCTTTTGATCTAACAGTGGTACGACTGTAGTTTATGCTGCATGAATTGTAAATGCGTCTTGGATCAAATGAGACAGACACATGCTTATGTCTCCCATAATCAATCCCAGATATATGAAAATTTCTGCTACACTTTGTTTTCACTTTTGAATTCTTGCAGCGACCTGTCTGGATTCGCTTTAATGAGGCACTTTTTGTTTGCTCTGCTCGGCTGTTACGTTAAATTGTGTTTGCCTTTTGTCTGGCGACTCTCATCTTGCACTGTTATCCTGACAACACTCGTCAGAATCTTGGATTCTTCTGGTTTTACCTACGTTTGGGCCTTTAGTCAAGATTTGTCTGAATCCACGTTGTTCATTAATTTAAAGAAACATTTCGAAGAAGAATCAAACATCTTGCAGATAGAAAATATAAATTAATACACTCAGAGCTTTTGTAGCTTCAGTTTTCAAAAGTGCGCTGCAGCCTTGAACATACATGGTCATTACTCAGGGGAGCTGTATGTGAGAATGCAAATGGCCAAATCAGTTGGATTAGACACTGAATGGACTGGAGCAGGTGGGCACAACTGTGTACTTCATACACAAACGCCGATGCTTCTATAGTGTGACTGGGGGTAATGTATTAGGAAGGTCCAGAGGAAGTTTGTGGGAGTCAACAGAGATGATTTGTATTTGTGTTTCGAACTCGTTTAATATGGACGTCCATCATATAGCCCTTAATCTTTTTGGCTAAAATGCTCCATCAGGCTTTTCTTCATTTAATCATAACAGAAACCTTAAAATGTTGTTGATTCAACATTTATGTCACTTCTGCAAACGGTTTCAGATCACTGACCTCAACTAACCAGCGCTCTCCAGAGCCCCTGCTCACATTTTAGCTCACTCTGCTGTTTAAATGAGCTCGACCTGACTGAACCTGCAGCACCCCACTGAGGAGGCCGCTCATGAATATTTTAAGAGAAGTTTGCCTAATGCACAATGAACTGTTTTCCTTATCGCTAAAAGCTACATTCATGCATTAGAGTGAGGGAAACGTGTACACACGAATCCATGAAACTATATTTCATGTCATCGTACACCGGTCCCTTCACAATACTGTGTGTAGAGGTACACACACCTAAACGCACACTCTCTCAGTTACACTCACAAACACCACACACAGCGAACACACACAGCGTAATTTGATGACTTTGGATGCTAATGAGCAGTTGTGGTGTTTACCCGACACGCATGAAGGGTGTCGCAAGGGGGCAACAGCCGCCTGCTTTTAAGGATGTTTATTTGGCACACGTCTGAGAAGTGAAAGGGGAGATGGTGTGCGTGTGTGTGTTTGTGTGACTGACTGGCAGATGTTTAAGATGAGGGAGGGAATGCATCAAGCAGAGAACTCCCACAGATAACAGAAAAGAGTCATGACCACATGTTCGAATAAAGAAACACGACCAGCGCCTTGTATCTGTGCTGTTTGGGTTTTGAAATGACATGTTCTAATTGTTATTCCGTTGTCTTTCTGACTGTTGGAACATGTTTGCCTCTTTGAACACAGGCAGATTTGTTAGGTCGTCAAAGGCCGGGCTTCAGCTTGCATTAATGTCTCAGTGTGATGAGCTCTGAAAAGATAAAAAAAAAACAACCCTGAAGGTAATTAACAGTGCATTTCATAGATGTGAATAAATCTGTGGAATAAATAAGACAGAAGTACATAACCACTAATAATTCAGTTTTTTTGTGTTTGTTTTTTTAATGCAACAGCTCAAAAGGTTCCTCCAGTTCCTTGCATACAGCAGGTGATGTTACAGTATGTGTTCACAGCATGTTGTGTGCCTTCACTCTTTGTTTTAATGCCTGATAAATCACTGCTCAGTTGAATCACTTTTATAGTTTAGTTCTAAACAAACAGCAAATACTTTGGAGAGAACAAGTGAAGAGAACAGCATCTGTCTGCGCCTTACAACTAAGGTCACGGTTATCTGACAGGCAATCTGTGTGTGTGTGTGTGTGTGTGTGTGTGTGTGTGTGTGTGTGTGTGTGTGTGTGTGGTCAGTCA